>CM029791.1:20093961-20181675 GCA_017562165.1 Ectropis grisescens
GAATATTAACTAGTAGCAAGACGCTTCACAAAGCGTAGCTCCCAATCTCGTTATTTAATCGCCAGGAAAAACGCCCACTCAGGCAACGTATTCCACATCCTAGGCGTTCTTATTATAAGCCTTTGGAACGTCCATGAAACGAAGCCGGTTTTTCAAGCTACGCGCAGTTTGACAAAAAATAGCAAGGTGATATTAGATCAAGCAGATCAGTGGCACACTCCCCGAAATGTATACGAAACACTGAAAAGTGCTAATTGAAATGAAAACAATAATCTTTTTTTAATATATACATTTATTAGTTGTCGCCCTGTGGTCGAAATTCCACAATTATTTAATCAAACAAAAAATTATATATGCGTATGTATCTCAAAACATGGTAGTGTGGGTAATAGTTTTTTATTGATCTGATTTAATTGATTTCCGCATTAATTTTTTTTATCTACTCACACATAATTTATTACATCGGAATTTACTAATTCCGATTGATGTGTGATATAATCAGTACCAATAAACTTCAGATTAAATCTCAATACAACAGAAGTTTGTCTTAGTGCTATGGCCTCGTTAGTAAGATATCATGGTACGGCCCTTGAGTATGGACGCTAGATGTTAAAACACAGCCCTGCTCTAAAGTTACTGGACTACAAACACTGGCTGGATGGAATATATGTGGTTGGAGATCTGTGTGTTTTAGAGAGCATTACTTATTTGTTTCTGATATTTCTAAAACAAACAATCACATCTTTTTAGGGGCAATTAGGAATCTAACGTAATTTTTGGAGTAAAAATATTTACCCGCGTGGTACTCTCTTTGCCAGGGCGAGAGAGGGGCTTAATATTATGGGTTCTGCGGCGTAACGGCGGTAGCGTTGGAGCGGCGGCGGAACAGTGCATGTTAGATTATTTTCGGATAGATGAAATCTTGAGATTTCACGTCACCGACATACGTATTATATTATATATTATATATAGCAGTTGCTTACCGTTATTATTCTTCTTATGTTCTGACTCAATCTAAACCTGCAATCTAAAATCAAACTGTCTCAGGTTATACCTAGACTATTCCTTTACTAAAAGTTCATTCAAATGAGTTCAATAGGTTAAACACGAAAATGTGACAAAGATACAGACAGAGTAAAAGGTGGCGGTTCGCGCCGCGACCGCGACATGAGAGCGAGACCGGAGACCGTGGCAGGCACTTGACATTAGAGAATTGTATGGGCGACAGGAGACCGAAACACGTGTAGCGAGACACGCATCGCGGTCGCGGTGTTAACTGGCGCTCATACAAAGCTATACTGTCAAGTGGTTGTGGCGGTCTCCGGTTGCGGTCTCGTGTCGCGGTCTATGCGCTAACCTGCCCCTTTAAAGGCGCAGGTTAGGCAGGTTTAGGCAGGACGCGGCGCGAACGAGTGCCCATACAAAGTTATACTGTCAAGTGCCTGTGGCGGTCTCCGGTTGCGGTCTCGTGTCGCGGTCTCGTGTGGTGGTCACAGCGCGAATTGTACTGTCGCATCTATATTAATATCAGAAAGCTGAAGAGTATATTTGTTTGAACTCTCTAATCTCGGGAACAAATGGTCCGATTTAAAAGAAACTCCGTTGGATATGTACGTAATCCCCGAGTGCTATACGTTATAGGTACGTTATGTACCACGAGCAAAACCGAGACGGACCGTTAGTTTACAATAAGAGTAGAGACTATAATCACAGCTATAATCAGCTAACTAGTTCTCAAATCACAAGCTTTTGTTTAGTTTGGGCCTAGATAGTGAGAAAATTCGCCGGTATTTATTTGATTTATTTATCTACTGTTCGAAAGTGCAATTCCAACGGAAGTTAGCCTCCGACTAGCTAGATATCTTCCCAATACCGAGGAACTTAATTTCGACGCGAGTCCGATTCGAGACTATGTACGAGGCTTGTAGATCGTAGATTTTGATGCAATTCTGCAGCGCCACATGTTTAATATCTTTCCAAGTCGTAACTTTGCCGTGAATTATTTGTGATAACAAATCTCTATTCTATTCCTTTTATATAGTACCTTCAATACTAGATAAATGATTGTTAGCTTTAATTGTAACAGCTTAATGCTTCAAAATGCTTCGATGAGTAAGCAAGCTGATGTGGCAATGGGCAGGTCACATCGTCGCAGAACTGACAACCGATGGGAAAGAAAGGTTCTCGAGTAGCGACCACGAGCTGGAAGACGCAGTGTTGGACGACCTTCCACTTGATGGGCAGATGACCTCAGAAAGGTCGCTGGAAACCGCTGCTTGAAGGTTGCGCAGGACCATTCGTTGTGGAAATCTAGGGGGGAGGGCTATGTTCAGTAGTGGAAATTGCTAGCGGCTGATGATGATGATGATGATGAATGCTTAAAACGACTTCTATTTAGTTAAACCTTTTTATTTTTGCTGAGAGTGACTGAACGAGCAATACATGTGTCTGATGGTAAGTAACACGCCTGCCCATAACAACACAGTGTCAAGCAGCTATTGAAACATGAAGATTCCAAAACATTACCCAGTTACACACTTGTCACCCAGAGATATAAGATGATTTATCTCTATTATAAGATGATTTATTTGACTGGCCTGGTGGCTTAGTGGGTAGTTACTCTGCCTGCGAAGCCGAGGGTCGTGGGTTCGATTCCCACCCAGTGCAAATATTTGTGTGATGAATTCAAATGTTTGCACTGTGTCTGGGTGTTTCTATGTATAATAAGTATGTATTTAAAACTATTTAAGTATTTTATCAGCTATCTGGCCGCAATAGTATATAAGCTATGCTTAGTTTGGGGTCAGATGGTGTTGTCTGTGAATTGTCCACCAATTTTATTTATAATTTATTTATTATATCCTATTTTTCTGGAAACACTGCTCTTCAAAACGAAACACAATGATGTTTGCCTATTCCTGCTTAGTGGCAGAATAACTAGCAAAAACTTCCCCAGGCAGACTCTGCTTATCTCATTGGTCTCTAAATGGGAGCACCAATTTACGCCTACGATACTAATACTAAAAAAATACTTTCAATATGCATAGCTGCAACTAAAGCTTGCGTAATCTTTTAACATTTTTTTATGACTAGTTCCATCATTAGGTGCAAACAATTTATTTTTAATAAGTTACATTGGATAAGTTTTTTAACAAGTTATCTAATACTTGAAAAACGTTTTGTAAACGACTACATTGTACACTAGGATTAATATAAATATACCCTGGTAATTGTGCAATTATGTAACTTCATATTAAGACCTTTTCAAATCAAATCAATACTAAAACTACCCAAAGTTTGGATGTTTGTTTCTCTATCACGTCGGAATATCTGAACGGGTCGGGTTAAAATTTGAAACGAAGTCAGATTAAAGTCTGGAATTGCACAGCTCTTACTTTTTATTACAGAATAATAACTGAAATGAAGGCAACAACGCGAGTTATCATAAAGCGCATTTTGCTATGAATGATTCGAATTATATGTTAGGTACGTTTCACACGGGTTTATTGATGGTGCGAGATTGTTATCACTGTCCTGTCTGTGCCAGCCAGTAATCACTAATCACTTAGCTGATTGTGGAGCGGCACAGGCGGCGCTTCCGACTGCCCCATAAAGATAGAACCAGATCATTAAAACAATAGTTCAGTGAGTAGTTAGCGCCGCAGTTGTGTTCTATTTATAATGAATATTGTTTATTACTTTGGACTCTACAAGCTATAAGCCATAAGTATTTTTTTTGAACTAATAGCATCTGGTGTTTTCACCCACATAGTTCCGGATCCAGTTCTTTTTTTGGGATCAAAACGTAACCTGTGTCATTGCAGACTAAAGCTTAACATTGTTCCATATTTCGAATTAAAAATTAAACTACCTATCATTAAAAATCTAAACATTGAAAACCCTTAACATCCAAATTTTCCCATTTGTAATGTTAGTAGGTTGATGATATATAATTGAACAAACACGTACACACATCTCACATTTCAAACAAAATGATGAAATTATTCCACCTGGACGCTGTCTTGAAATGCCTTTAGTATAAAATAATTTCGTGTCATAAATACACATACACTAGTAGTAACTACAAACACACGTTCTCACATATACACCCTCACGCACGCACACACACCTTCATATGCACGTACGCACCCTTATACACAAAGAGAAAGACAATACACAAACACACTCTCTTCCACACGCTCTTACACACCATGTACACATAGGTATTCGCTACAAGTGTATTGTGCCAGTGTCCGCATCTATGTACTCCTAGGTATTTGTGGTACACGTTTCTGCATCATCATCATCATCATCATCATCATCAGCCGCAAGACGTCCACTGCTGAACATAGGCCTCCTCCCTAGATTTCCACAACGAATGGTCCTGCGCAACCTACAATCAGCGTTTTCCAGCGACCTTTATGAGGTCATCTGTCCATCTAGTGGGAGGCCGTCCATCACTGCGTCTTCCGGTTCGTGGTCGCCACTCGAGAACCTTTCTTCCCCATCGGTTGTCAGTTCTGCGAGCGATGTGGCCTGCCCATTGCCACTTCAGCTTGCTTACTCTTTGGGCTATGTCGGCCACTTTCGTTCTTTTGCGTACGTTATATACTCATTACAGATTCTGTCGTGCAAAGAGACTCCGAGCATAGCCCTCTCCATGATTAAATATATAATAAAGAAGGATTACTTTTATAAAATCCCATAAATCTACCGTACATCGAAAATAAACGAAGACTCATTAAAGCAGTTCCAGGTGACTGGCCCACATCCGACGCTGTAAAGGTGTTTTGATGTTCATCCAAAGTCGTAAAACAAACGGAGTACGAGCGCGATTAATCCTTCGAAAGCACCTCATTACCTGTGCGCGGATCAAAACACAACAGAATTAATATTATGAGAGGTAGGGGAATTTCCGATCTTTATTACATTTTTTTAAATAGGAAGTGACGAGACGAGCATGTCATGTGGCTGATGGTAAGCAACATGCCTGCCACATAACAGCACAGTGACACGCAGCTATTGGAACATGAAGAGTCCAAATCATTACCTAGCACTGCACTGCGCTCATCACCCAGAGATCTAACATGTTATATCTCGAAGCCCTGTACTTTTTCTGGAAACATTGCCCTTCAAACCGGAACACAATCTCTCATCAGGCGTGGCATCAGGTGGCGGCAGTCGTGGCTTAGTTGCTGGTAAGCTTGCCTGCAAAGCCGTGGTTTCAATTCTCACGCAGTCCAAATATGCAATGACGAATGCAAATTGTTTGTGCTACGAGTATGTCTGTGTGTTTCTATGTTTAATAAGTACCTATGTATTTACAATTATATAAGTACTAGCAGCGCGCCGCGGTTTCACTCGGTTTGTTCCCGTTCCCGTTATTTTTTCTGGGATAATCAGCCTATGTATTCTTATAGACTTTAATCTATCTATATTCCAAGTTTCAAAACAGCCTATGTATTCTTATAGACTTTAATCTATCTATATTCCCAGTTTCAAAACAGCCTATGTATTCTTATAGACTTGAATCTATCTATATTCCAAGTTTCGAAACAGCCTATGTATTCTTATAGACTTTAATCTATCTATATTCCAAGTTTCAAAACAGCCTATGTATTCTTATAGACTTTAATCTATCTACATTCCAAGTTTCAAAACAGCCTATGTATTCTTATAGACTTTAATCTATCTATATTCCAAGTTTCGAAACAGCCTATGTATTCTTATAGACTTTAATCTATCTATATTCCAAGTTTCGAAACAGCCTATGTATTCTTATAGACTTTAATCTATCTATATTCCAAGTTTCAAAACAGCCTATGTATTCTTATAGACTTTAGGTAATCTATCTATATTCCAAGTTT
Source organism: Ectropis grisescens (assembly GCA_017562165.1). NCBI lineage: Eukaryota > Metazoa > Arthropoda > Insecta > Lepidoptera > Geometridae > Ectropis > Ectropis grisescens. Next base: position 20,099,829 of record CM029791.1, read on the forward strand.
CAAAACAGCCTATGTATTCTTATAGACTTTAATTTATCTATATTCCAAGTTTCAACTCGATCCGTACAGACGTTAGGACGTGATTTAGCAATAAACATCTAAACAGTGTCATTTATAATACTATAGTAGGATTATATCAGCTATCTGGCTCCTATAGTATCAATGGTACCAATGCCCAAATCGTTTTATTTTCTTGTAGACCGCATCCATCGTGGTCTTCGAAAAAAAGGCGGTGGCATTCTTCTAGGTTCGCCTACACAAATACAAACACTTTATTTGACACTATAAAAAGTAAACAATGCTATCCTATGAAGCTATTGTTTCTGAACTACTTGAACTGTATTTATGCCTTTGTGCAATACCACATCCATTGCAAATACAATGAGAAAATTCACTATCGTTAGGTAATGAGACTACATGTTACATTGGAAATAAAGATAGGAAAAAGTTACTATGATTGGCAATCGAGACATTTTTCGTAGTAAAAAAGTAAGAAAAAAGTCACTATTATTGGCCGTCCTGAATGTACAGTATGAGATGCATATAAAGTGAGAAATGGCATTGCCCTTGGTCATGGAAAATACATGACCGAAGATAACGGCTAGGAATTTCGCATAAGTGGATGCAGCCATGCTTTATCCTTCCTATAAAAATCCCCACTGCAACCATGCATTGATTGTTAATGAAGTAAAAAAAAAGTTGAAACGAATACAAAACAACAACATTCACATTCACAGCCCACTCGACCATGGAACATCGATTTCTTCAGATCGTTGTGTATTTTGAGGCTTATCCCAAACATCTCATGCCTTGAATTAGATAAAGGAAGCGTTCGTAATGAGTTCGCTACTTTGTTCCAGAAATGTGAACTGGTTTATTTCTTGTTAAATATGTAAATTGATGAACTGGGTCGGCTTCTTCATACAAAGTTACGCAAAACGACTGTAATTCAAATAGTCAAAATGCATGTAAATTTCAAAACACCAGACTTGGGTTTATATAGAATTTAAATACAGTTTATTCCTAATCACATAAAAAAAATCAGCTCCAAATATGTAAGCTTAAGTGGTCCCATACCCATACCGAGAGTCATCGTTATGAGTGATTCGGGCTTTCTTTTGGGTTGGTCTTAAATCTAAAATTATTTCAATCCTGCTAATGCAAATGCAAAAGTTTGTATTGTTTATTGTGACGTATGTACATACGTAGCGATGTTTGAGCAAAAATGACTGAAGTAATCGAAATGAAATTTGATACTTACGTAGAAAATAACCTGGAATAAGGCTATTTTGTCTCAGGAAATTATCGGGATTATCAGAATTTACGCGGGCGAAATCGCGCAGCTAGTATTTCGTAAAATCTGAGAGTTTATATACTTGGTTGTTTGTTGTTCGATCACGTTGTAACAACTAAACGAAACAGGATAAAATTTGAAGCTTCGATAGAGAGATTATAGCCATACCATATAGGCTACTTTTGTCAAAATGCAGAGTTGCTTAAGGGATCTTTTTTGAATTCTCTCGCGAACGAATTTGCTTAGATGTTTTAATTGCTCACAATGTTGGGTATACGAGCCATTTCCGGCGGTTCAGTCCAGGTGTATTACCTTGCCCTGTTTAATGGTCAAGAAAGTTAAGACGAATAATGAACTCCACGCGAGTTTCAGTAATATAGCCACAATAAAACGCCTCCGGCGTCTGCTAGTCACATAACCCCCATTCCTGTACAGCCACCATCTTGTCAGTTCGGCTGAACAAATTTGGAACTGTTGATATTTGGTTAATTAGCTTAGACGTGATTGTAACTAGCTTAACTTACTTTGTAGTACTTAACTTTTAACTTCACTTGTCTGTTCGGGTACTTAACAACAACAGAGATAGAGACAGGGATAGAGGCTGAGGAAGAGTTAGAAGCAGTCGTTGAGGCAGAGCCAGGGATACTATTGCAGACAGTTTTTAAAACCCCGACCAAAAAAAGGGGTGTTACAAGTTTGACGTCGATTAAAAAAAGGGGTGTTATAAATTTGACATCGATGCCTCCCTGTCTGTCTATCTATGGCACCGTAGAGCTCAAACGGGTGGACCGTTTTCGATGCGGTTTTTTATTTGCCTTCAAATAAAAAACCACACTTACCTTTAAACTTACCACACTTAGCTTAAGTAGACTTATGATGTGAACCACGCGTTATGAATGGGTGCAATAGGAATGGCTGGGTCAAAAATATATCACAATTAATAGTCCGTCACATAGATTAAGGAAAAAGTATAGGACACGTATGTATTTTTTTTTTCAAATTATTAAAACTTCCGAAGTACGTCATTGTGACGTCATTTTTCATCTACCTCATACTATAAAGTGACATCACTCAAAGTTTCTAAGGGTCATTTTTTGTTTGTGAAATATAAGGCAAAATACATTTACAGTATTTTTTTGTAATCTGAATGCCAAACTAAATAGGTTTTTTAGTAATCTCGCATAATGTTATGTCTCTTGCGTTAGTTATAGTATTATTGTTACTGTTATTATACTTATACTAAATGCATATGTGACAAGCTAAGAGTTTACATATACTACGTATAGAGTTAGATTTTCCGCACGGTTCCTTTGAGTCAATCGTAAGCAGATGACGTGTATACGTTCTATGATAACAGAGTGATGTGCTGCGACAAAAGTATGACACTTCCACAATAGCTTAAAAGTAAAGCTTTTGTGCCAACTCTATACGTTGTTTAGGTGAACTCTTTGGGTGTACAACATATCTATACTAATTTTATAAAGCTGAAGAGTTTGTTTGAACGCTAGGATCTCGGGAAGTTCTGGTCTGAATTGAAAGATTATTTTTCTATTGGATAGTTCATTTATCGAGGAAAGCTATAAAACATAACTAGGCTATAGAGCATGAATCAAGAATGTAACAAAATCGGGAAAAAAATATTCCTTTTTGAGTTTCGTTTCGTACGTTTCGTGTTTTGACATGACACATGACAGCATGTGTCTAAGATTGCGTCATTGAATATCACAGATTCAACACCTCTCCATTGCTAATCTAAATCTGAGTTAGTACGACCAATTTCCGACAGGTGGCGTAGCAGGTAGCTGAAGAGGTGTTTTGTTCGATATTCCCAGGAATGACTGAACCGATTTCAGTCATTCTTTCACCGTTGTATATGTACGGGATCCTGATGAGTGCTATATAATGCACCACGGGCGAAGCCGGTCCGGGCATCTAGTATTTTATAATCTGAATGACATACCAAATAGTTTTTTTTAGTTATCTCGCATAATGTTATGGCTCTTGCGCTAGTTATAGTGTTAATGTTACTGCTATTATTATTTTACTTAATACATATGTGACAAGGCTTAGACTGACGGTAACGATAATATTAAGTACTAGTTCGTTTTAAGTAAATCCGCTACTAGCGACGCTCTCAACGAAACAGATATGTTGGTAGCACTATAACCCTTATAGCAAAACATAGCCTAATGGAACCTTACCTCTGTAATGAACCTTAATGTTTATATCGTAACAGTTTAATGAACCTACTTTAAATAAAATATTATGATGATGTGAGAAGTGGTTTTTTATTGTATTTTAACTTCATCATCATCGTGGATTTTTCTTCTTCCTCCCACGAGTAGGGGAGGTAAGGTGATCAATCTACGAGATGGATACTGCATGCCTTGAGGTCAGGTGCACCGATGTCAGAGGTATACCTCAGAGAGAGGCCTAGGCGCGGGTTTGCAGAATAATGTACTCTTACATTCGGCTGACCCGGTAGTAAGTCTGCTGCGAAGCCGTGGGTCGTGGGTTCGATCCCCACCCAGTGCAAATGTTTGTGTGATGAATTCAAATAATTTGCACTCTCCCTGGGTGTTTTCTATGTATTTAAAAATATATAAGTATTATACCAGCTATCTGGCTTCCATAGCACAAGCTTTGCTTAGTTAGAGGTCAGGTGGTGTTGTGTGTGAAATGTCCACCCAAAACTTATTTATTTACATTTATTATTTTCTAGTCTCTAGTTCTAAGCTGCAAAAGCGAAACACCGAGGAGATTTCAGACGGTAGGGGGACCAGTTGTAGTACCAAGTCCGGTCCGGTATATCGATCATCGCTCTCAGGCGAAAGTGTACGCGTAAATTTATTTAAAATGCATTTCTTCTATGTAAAGAACAGGAAAGTAAGGTACTCGTATTGAGGTCTCTCTGCATCCCTGCATCGGTGCTTTGCGCCTAGAGGCACTGCTCTACCCCTATATCCCCATATCAAGCCGAGCCACAGCCTTGTAGGTTTCAGGTAAGCTGTCACACATCCTATGTGTAGAATAAGTAATAGCTGGTTTCACCTATTATAGACTATCTTGAGTCTTTGAAACATCAACTATAGAACGATGTCACCTAACAGCACGAGCAGTTCGGTAGATAGAGCAAACTGGTATTGTGGGTCGATTAGTAGTAATTTTACATAAAGTAACATTTTAAAGATATAACATAGGCTCTGTCTGACAAAACTACAGGAAGAAAACGGTGATAAATAAGATTTGTAGCATATTTCAGCCATATTTTTCCTCCGTTTTCATTCATAAGATATCATAGACAATTAGTTGCGAAAGAATAGCACCGGAAGAGCGGACCGTTCGCCGACGGAAGCGGAAATGAGATAGCAAACATGGCGGACGCCGCGCTAGAATACTCTAGAACAAAAGCAATAGGATGCGGGTGTAATATACGTTTCGGAGGGCAAAAAGATTATAATCTTATGTCTTATATAATAAAACCAGTGGCCCCGATACAATTTTGTCTATGGAAATTCTGCACAAATTGATGTAATTTATTTGCTTATTGTAATGACAGGGCCCTTTGGAGAGTCCGCCTGGGAAAGTTTCATATTGTTCCTAGTTACTCTTCCGCCAAGCAGTAAGGTGCAAACATTTTGTTCCGGTGTGGGAAGAAATGTTTGCAGTCGTTTGGCCCGTTCGTGTTGAAACAGCTGTTATGGGCAGACGTCTTTATCTACGGTTAGCATCTCGATATCATATAACGTTTGCTCGACAAGCTATCGCTTTAGGGGAGCCCCAGTGATGTTAATTGGCAATAAGTTGTACATTGATGGACCCATGTTCCAATACTTTCCCTTACTTACCTTCCATTGTAGAGTAAGATCCCAGGGCCGCTAGACGTCACGTATTTTCTGATGGATGAAATGTGGACGATTGAGTACAGTTAGTACGTACTAAGAACACATGATTACCCGCTAACTTGCTTAGACGGCTAATTTTGAGATATGGGGTCCAGATGATACATTACTTACTTCACGTATTTTCGGATAACTGCTTTTCACGTTTATACGTGAAAATCAGTTATCCGAAAATACGTGAAGTAAGTATATGGCAATATCTTTAAATAGTTTTCTGATAAACATACAAATGAAGTATGAGAATTTAAATGAAGTTACGTCATTATTTTGGGAGTTTTAAAGCGTCTGTAAAGCAAAACGGCCGACGGAAAGTGTCTGGGAGTATTGAGGCATTATTTTTAAAAAAATTGCCTATAAAACACGTAAAATCAGTTATCAGAGAATACGTGAAGTAAGTAATGTATCTTCTGGGCCCCATATCTCAAAATTGGCCGTCTAAGCAAGTTAGCGTGTAAACATGTGTTCTTAGTACGTACTAACTCCACTCAATCGTCCACATTTCATCTATCAGAAAATACGTGACGTCTGGCGGCCCTGGGATCTTGGACTTGCCCTTCCAGTTTTCAAAAAGTTCCGAGAAAACTGGAATAATGTCAGTCCTTAGCTCTACACTCAACATTTCAAAGAAAAATAAGGTAACGTCACAGATGGTACACTCCGCGAGGTATAAGCTGAGATTTGCATTAGTGTGAGTGATCACCAATTAGGCAGGAGCTTGAAATTTTGTCCGCGAGGTATAGGCTGAGCTTTGCATAAGTGTGAGTGACCACCAATCAGGCAGGAGCGCGGCGAGACAGAATGGCGCCGCGCCTAAGGCCGGTTGTCACACCTACACTATCCATGTACACTCACACAAATGCAGCTCAGCTTATGCCTCGGGGAGTGTAACGTTGTTGAATTTCTGGAACGTTGGATTCATCGTGACATCTTAAGCCTTGGCTGCAACGCGTTTCAGCCGTAAAAGCATTGACTAGGATTTGTACTTTTTAAAGGCCAGTATCCGGATGGCCGAGCTTATCTCGAATTAAACACGAAATAACGACGTTTTCTAGAAACGAAATCTATATTAGCTAGGCCAATTTATCCTTTTTTTTTTTTTTTAACTTTAATAGGTTTACACTTGACCGCCATCTCGCCTGATGTTAAGCGACGATGCGGTTTACGATGGAGCGTGTTTACCTAGAAGAAACCGATTCACTCTCGATTTGAAGACACCAAGATTATAACTATCGGGAAAAACCCACTCAGGCAACTCATTCCACAGCCTAGACGTTCTTATCACAAACGTAGAGTCAAACCTCTTTGTCCGTGTCTTTGGAATATCCACCATGAAACGGTGCCGCTTCTTCGAGTTACGAGAATCCACTCGAAACCATCTGTATAGGTTCATGAAAATCGTTTGGAGTCTTTTAATTTTTTCAATATAGGTACATATTAATATTATAAATGCGAAAGTAACTCTGTCTGTCTGTCTGTCTGTCTGTCTGTCTGTCTGTCCGTCTTTACCGCCTAAACCAACCAACAGATTTTGATTAAATTTGATACATATATAGAATAGATCCCGAGAAAGGACATAGGCTACTTTTTGTTCCGAAAAAAGGGTTGAAAGGGTTAAAATAAGGGATGAAAGTTTATATGGAAAACTTCGTCATTGTTGAAGAACTATGAAACTTTACGTCTAGATATTTAACACGAAACCATAAAATGTATGTTTTAGCAGTTTTGTAGTTTTGAACTGTACCTACGGGGGGTGGAGTTGGGGGTGAAAGTCTGCAAGTTCAATATTATAGAAGATAAAACCATGAAACTTTGTATCTAGATACTTGAAATGGAGTCGATAAACGTTTGTTCCAGCAATTTTATAATTTCTAACTATACGGGGATACTTATATAACCGCTTGATACACTGGCCGCTTTTCGCGTTTTACAAATTTGGCGGGAAAACGGGTGTCAGGTTACATAAGTGCGGTGTTTATGTTTCGGCATATGAAGTGCCACCTTACTTTTACCCGTTTGAGCCATTTACTCTCAAGAGAGTTTCAAGACGCTTCTAGCGGTATCATTTATTTATAATTCATATACTTAAATAAATTCAAGATGGCCGCCGCTACAAAATGGCGGATAATTTATGTTTTATTAATCCCATCAATATTTTTTTTTTTTTTTTTTTTAACTTTTATAGGTTTACACTTGACCGCCATCTCGCCTGATGTTAAACGATGATGCGGTCTACGATGAAGCGTGTTTACCTAGAAGAAACCGATTCACTCTCGAAAGTATATGGGTATCAAATGAAAGGGCTCAACAAGCAGAATACAATATACTATAAAAATTTAAATTCAAGATGGCGGCCGCTACAAAATGGCGGATAACGTAGGTTTTATCAATCCCATCAACATGGGTATCAAATGAAAGGGCTCAACAAGCAGAATACAATATACTATAAAAAATTGAAATCCAAGATGGCGGCCGCTACACAATGGCGGATAACGTAGGTTTTATCAATCCCATCAATATGGGTATCAAATGAGAGTGCTCAACCAGTAGAATACAACGTACTATATAAAATTAAAATCCAAGATGGCGGCCTCTACACAATGGCGGATAACTTAGGTTTTATCAATCCCATCAACATGGGTATCAAATAAAAGGGCTTGACAAGAAGAATACAGTGCACTATACAACCTCAATACTTAAGATGGGCGCAGCCACTAAATGGCGTATCAGACAGAATTTTTGATAGTCGACGAGATTTCCATGGTGTCTTATCAAATGTTATGCATGATGGACGCTCGATTAAGGCAAATTAAGAACTGCGAAAATGAGTTTTTTTGGAGGAGTAAACGTATTACTTTTCGGTAATCTTTTACAACTGCCTCCTATAAAATGATCAGGAACACCTGTTTTCAATTCTAATACGAAATTATGTATATGAAAGTAGCTCTCTCTGTCCGTTGCCGTCTCAAGCCTAAGCCACTTAAAGAGTTTGTTACAATTTGGTGCACAGATAGACTAGACTTAGGAAAGGACAACGGCGACTTTTTATCACAGAAAAAGAGTTGAAAAGAGTGGAAATGAGGAGTAAAAGTGTGCATGGAAGGATCTTTGCACTCTTTGTATGCTATTTTTAACCGACTTCAAAAAAGGAGGAGGTTATCAATCCAGTTGTATTTCCAATTGTGAATCAATTTAGATGGTTATTTTTTTGGTTGGTAGTTCAGAGATGGTCATATAAATTTTATCGAAATCAGTCCGGCAGTTTTTGAAATATGAACAAAAAAACTAAAATTTGCGTTCATGTAATCAGACGATATATCTACTAATATCTACTAATAGACTCTAATAAAATTTGGTGGACCGTCCCAATATGATTTTAAATAAAAGTCTGTTTTTGATAAATTTTTTGAGAACATAGTTTTTTTGTAATTTGTCGTGTAAATTGTACATTTATTAATAAATATAAAACTTTGACTTAGACCGATTTAGATTAGGAAACGTGAATTTGTATGGTAGTAGACATACGAGTAGGTACTGCCTCAATTACTTTAATAAATATGTGGCGCGGACGAAGTCGCGGGTAAAAGCTAGTTAATAAATAAAACAAAATTATGGGTGGTAATTTCACACAACACCATCTGACCCCAAACTAAGCAAAGTTTATACCCATTATGGAAGCCAGATAGCTGATAGAATACTTAGATAATTTTATTTACATACTTATTATTTATATACATAAAAAACACCCAGGCACAGAACAAATATTTGTATTCATCACACAAATATTTCCACTGGGTGGAGATCGAACCCACGACCCACGGCTTCGCAGTCAGACTTACTGCCAACTAAGCCACCACACCAGCCAATAAACATTATTCAGATTATCTTGATACTTGTAGAATACATAAAAAAAAATTGTGCGTGATGGCTTCCGCGCGGAAGAAGTGAAACTTTTCATTCTCGCTCTGTCTCTTTCTATTCCCCCTTCCCCCGCAACAGTGCTGTCATATCCCCTCCATGGTAGTGTTAAACGTTCAACGCAACCTTGTTGGAAGTCGCATAATAAGTTTCACTTCAAAATCCAGCGTCCATGATGTTTGTTCCCAGCTAACTCTTCACCAAGTTAACCAATATATTAATTGCACTTAAAAAAATATCTAATTTAGTGCAACATGAGAGACAGAATAGTCTGTATATAATGGTCTTATTTCTAACTCCTGTTAATATAATAAATATCCTGGAAGTCTCAATGTGTGAGAAATTTTACAAGTTAATGTGCAATAGTTTTTAAGTTATGAAGAGGTCAAAAGTAGGACCAAATGGTTCGTGTAATATTACAAATGTTGCGGCTCGCCAGTTTACCTGAATGAACTTGGCTGGCGCTTTGGCGAAAATGAGACGCTTTGGATGTGGAAATTTGGGCAGAACTGCGCGGTTGAAACCAAAGGCGTCGAATGTAACAAAAAAAAAAAAAATCAAATTCTATAAATCTATGGTTGAAACCGAGGAGCTCTGCTAGTAATTTATCTCTATATATAAACACGCTATGTTGGTTTGTGTACGCTTCAAAAACTCGAAAAGTTCTGCACCGATCGAGCTGAAATTTTAATATAATATGTATAATCCACATCAAGGATTGTTTTTATCTATTTTTTTCATCACAATGTACCACAGCGAAGCGTGGCAGGGTGCAGCAAGTTTATAATAAACTTGTTTCTCATGCTTTTTGTTATTAATCATAAGTTTCATAAGATTCGAACATATAACCAAATATTTTTTTCAGATTCCTAGCAATAATTGAAATAGATAACATGGGTCGTGGCACACATATGCCACGAGCAGCCCATCTCCCAGCAACAGTACAAACAGGAACCGTTCACGAGTATGACTCATGTCTCGAATATATTTGAGGGTAGAGAACAACCTCCCTCACAACGCCGCCGCAAGATCAAGCCTTTCGCGAGGAAACCGTTCCACGAGACCGCGACAGGAGACCGCGACCGGAGACCGCGACAGGCACTTGACATCATGGCATTGTATGGGCGCCAGTTCGCGTCGAGACCACAACACGTGCGTGTCTCGTCTCGATCTCCTGTCGCAGTCTCGGCTCGAACTGGCGCCCATACAATTCCATAATGTCAGGTGCTTGTCGCGGTCTCGTGTAACTTACATCCAGTGCAAAACAAATAGCGGTCGCGCGTGGACTCTCCTTGGAAAAGACTGCTGGATGCGGTTGAAACTCAAGCAGGACTCAGCCAAACATTTGACACGTTAGTAACCTATAATTTAATAAAAAAGATATGAACGGTTGAATTGAGAAACCTTCTCCATTTTAGAAGCTGATTATAAAATTAGCAATTAAAAAACCAATAAATGTAAGCATTGTGTATTTTTTTTCAAATTGAACTTACGACAATACAATACAATTTATATATATTAATTTTTTGTGGTAGTAGTGGTGCTGGAAGGAGGGGGAGTGGGGGTGAAAAGTGGAGTGATTTTCACTTCTGGAGGTGTCAAGCTGGACACGACTATGATGGAGATCAGACTTGCTAGCGCTGAGATTATTATCCTGAAATTCATAAATTTCAATTCAATGTCAAGTTCCATTCTTGACCCATTTTCGAAACTAGCTGTTTTTGAAGACTATTCTTCTAAGCTCTTGGAAATAAAAGGTTTTTTTTAAAGTCTGAAATAGCAAATAGGCTAATATTTGAATACAAAATACAAATGTGTGTGCTTAAGACCGCACGGCAGTGAAAACTAAAACAATCGAGTAATGAGAAGTAAAAATGCTAATCATAGGAACTAACGATAGAAATAAAAATTTATAACTCAGAATTTGAAAGGAAACTTTGGAAACTAAGCGGTTGAAACTGGAAGGCGTGGCCATGACCATGGCTATCTAGAAACGCTGACGCATTTCAAGGTGACCAACGTGAAATGTTGACGCATTTCTAGATGGCTAATGGCCATGGTCCCGAGTTTACCCGAAGATTTTTGATCGTTCCCGGGCGTGACGCTAGAATTCAATTCATAGCCCACGAAAAATCTATCGGTGACGCGCCAAAAGAAGTTTTCACTTCAAAAACGATTACATAAAAAAATTATATAGTAAACACAGACACGACCATGACAGATGCGGCTGAAGAACTAACATCCATGGCCAAGAATACATAAAAAAAAGACAGTGACAGTAGACAGACAGCAGAAGCTGACTATCTTTCTCGCTCTGGCACACTCGGTAGTACCGAGTTCACCCGAACATTTCCTTAATGAGGCGTTTTCCAGACCCAAAAAGACTTGTCAAAGATAGTTCTAAACATTGCCAAGTGTGGCACCACTGTCGGGTTTTGTGAAATTTCTCTAACAAAATAAAACAGTGGCGCCACCAATGTTGAACTTTGGAACTGTCTTTGACAGGTCTTTTTGCGTCTTGAAAACGCCCCATTGATGCTGACTTTTATTCATATCCCACGAAAAATCGGTGTGTGGTGAGCCAAAGTAAATTTTCACGTCGAAAAGAAATCAATACATCGAGAATAGTACTAAGTTCAACACAAGCTAAGTAGCAGGAAAATACTAGTAGGCTTATACCCATTAGTAAGCATGACAAGTAAACCAAGGAATACATTTAATTTAGTAGATGATATTAGAATTTATAGAAAACAATAACATACATTGTGTAGACGCCGTACCAAATCATTTTTCTTGGGTCACAGCTTCACGGTGTGTAAACAAAGTTAAAAATGAATGATATCGAGAAATTTATCATTGATTTTTAGAATAGTAAACACATATTAAAGAATTTGTATATTTTCCGGTATTGACATAAAAAGAAGTAGATGGCTGTCATGTGTCATAGACATTAAGTTTTTTTATATCGAAGCGTAATGTCCTGTAGAGTCCACGCAATTTAAGTCTGCGCGCGGCAGAGAACGGAACTAATTGACGTGCCGTCATTTTCTTGTCTACGTCAGGTGACAATAGTTTGTTTACGTTCGGTGTTTTTATTCATTTCTAAAGTAATGAATTGCTTTAATTATGCCGAAATTGTTTAAAAGTGCTGGCCCTGACCATGAACCGTGAAAATCAATCGTACTTGTGAAGAACAACGAGACAATAACGGGCCAAAAGTGCCGTTTTCCAAAGGCAGAGCTATTTGACAGGTAATATTTAGGGATACCATAGCAATGAAATCTCCACTTATTATAAGCTTATTTGAGACTTTATTTTTGAGGTTTGATTGTTGTCGTTGCCAATAACAATAACACGTGGAGAAAAAACTGTGTGTGCTTAAGACCGAATGTGAGAAACAAGTATTTTTTTTTGAGGTTATATATATTGGACCATGGAGTTTGATAATATACTGTACACTGAGGGCCGGGCTAGATTTGTGTATGGTGCTTTATTTTTTATGTGTTCTAATTCAGATTAAAAACCTCTCCTGTAATCTCAGATGAAAAATAATTATTCTTCATGCTCTGAAAGCGTAATAGACCGACGATAGGTATAAGGTTGCACGTAAAGATCATTGTATATTACACTAGCGGCCCGCCCCGGCTTCGCACGGGTACATACACACACACACACACCCTTTGTATCGGGTTTAAAAAGTAAAATTATAAAGGGAGTTTGAATTTTTTTTATGTTTTTTTTTGTTAATGTTTTTTTGTATTTTTTATTTTAAAATTTTATACATATATAATATTATTTACAAAAAAAAAAGCCATTAGTTTTAGTGAGTCAGAGCTTCCCTGTAAACGATATTTGAAGTAGTTTTATTTTGTGGCAGCAAAATAAATTGATTTTCAGGAGCTCCGACACGTGGGCCAACATACAGTTGGCCATGAGTGAAACATTCTTTTCGTAGGTCGATCCCTAATAATTCGAAGGTTTGGCCCTGGGACTTGTTAATAGTTAACGCGAAAGATGATTTCACCGGAAACTGAAGTCGTTTAAAAGGGATTGGCAGATCAGTTGGAATCATCGGTATCCTCGGTATATGAGCTAGTTGACCAGCTGCTGGGCCAGTGATAAAATTTTGTTCAGCAAGCCGCTGCGAACGCTCGATACTTGATTCTCTAGCACGCGATTGCGATGCGTATTCTCTCCGACTTGCAGGGCGATTTTCAGTTTCTGATGAAGATTCCTCATTACGCCGTATTTTTATTGCCCTCGCCTGGGAACTATGTTTAGAAAGTTGATATCTTGATCTTTTTGGCATTTTATTATGGGCATTTTTTATTATGGGCATTATAAAATGAAAAATAGAAGTAAATAAATAATTAAACAGGCTTTTACTAAATTTTTTGCTTATTGAACTATATGAAGTACTAAGCTGTTTGAATAATTAAAATATAATATTTATTATCAGGTAAGTAGTAGGTACTTATTGAAAGAAAATTAAAAATATGGGCGTAGAAAACTACCTTTTACTAAATTTTTGCTTAAATTTTGAACAGGAATGAATACCCATAAAATACTACTATAAGCAGTTTGAAAAGTTACATTAAAATATAATATTTATTGTCATATACTTATTTACCTACGAAACGAATTTAAAGCGAATTCAAAAATTTTCAAGCTAAAATCATACGATCACGCACACGACCGCTGCGTAGGGGAGCCGATCGCGCGAGTGAGCCGCGCGGCACTTTATTTTATTACATTGACTCGCGACACTTTTGTAGATAATGATGAGTTCTGCAAAGTCGTAGTAAATGATTTTGTTCTATCATCAATAGTTTTCGCAGCGCACGCGACGTAAGGAATTTTTCAGGTCTTTTTACACCTTATGTTACATTATTGGAGTTTTAGTAAGGATTCCTAATTTTTTTAAATATAATATAGCCTATGTTACTCGGGGATAATGTAGCTTTCAAAGGTGAAAGAATTTTTGAAATCGGTCCAGTAGTTTCGGAGCCTATTCATTACAAATAAACAAACAAACAAATCTTTCCTCTTTATAATATTAGTATAGATTCTCTTTGGTAAAGATAGGTATAGCCCAGACTCCACCAAAACGAAACCAAGACGAGGAGAGGATTTGTGTTCTAAACAACTAATACTCTATAATACATTTAGTTTTGTTGATAAAGGCTAAGCTCGTATTATATAAGGTATTTTTTTAACAGTAGCTTGAGACGAGCACGAGAGAAGTGACTCGCGAGAAGTCTGGGTATGATGATGTGATTTTTTTTTTAGCTAGAATAGGTTCGCACTTGACCACCATCTCGCCTGATGTTAAGCGATGATGCGATCTACGATAGAGCGTGCTTACCTAGAAGAAACCGATTCACTCTCGATTTGAAGACACCAGATTGTAACCAACGGGGAAAACCCACTCAGGCAACGCATTCCACAACCTAGACGTTCTTATCACAAACGTGGAGTCAAATCGCTTCGTTCGTGTTTTTGGAACATCAACCATGAAACAAATCGAATTTAAATACACCAGAAAGTCAAAGATGTGCCTTGAGCACCTGTAAATCTATATGTATAAAAGAAAGTCGTGTTAGTTACACCATTTATAATTCAAGAACGGCTGAACCAATTTGGCTGAAAATTAGTGAGGAAGTAGCTCAGGACTAGGAAAAGGACATAGAATATTTTTTATCACGTTCCCGTGGGACGTCAAAAAACGACAAACTATAAATATCCCGTTCGACCGCGTTCCCGTGTGAAGAGACTTAAACGTAAACGTCATTTCATCGTCGTCATGTCAACGGTGACATCACCGAATGGAAGCCAAAAGAAAAAGTTGAAGTTGAAGACCCTTTGCTAATCTTTGTTTCTAAATCTGAATTGGTACGACCAATTTCCGACAGGTGGCGTAGCAGGTAGCTGAAGAGGTTTTTTTTGTTTGAAAGCGATATTCTCAGGAATGTCTGAACCGATTTCAGTCATTCTTTCACTGTTGGATATGTACGGGATCCCAATGAGTGCTATATAATGTACCACGGGCAAAGTCGGGGCGGACATCTAGTTGTTAATAAACTGCGTCTCTGTGTGTAGCGTGAGTGGTTTACAACTACCAATCTACTTGATCCGTAGAATCGATAGCGTCGAGGTATGGTATCGATTCTACTTATTTTGGTTGTTGACGACGAATAGCGATAGATATAAACGTCCGGCATTCACCGCTTCCTGCAATGGACTAAAACGGAAAGAGTGAGCTCACTCTTCCCAACGATAACATAATTCCGTGCGCCTAAAGTTTGGGAGGGCACATCTACTGATTTATGTCGATGCAGAAAGTCATATTTCAGTACATTTTTTAAGCATAATTCTTCTTTTCTCAAAGCACTTCGCTTACCAATCACGTCTGAAATACTCTAAAGTTACGTTCCATTAAAGCTTAACACCCCAAAGATCATGGTTACGACGTTGGCACGGCGTAATGGATCGCAAACAATATCTCACTCTCCGACGCGACGGCGAAAAGTGCTTGAAAAATAAACTGTTTTTCTAACTTATTACAATAATGATAAATTTGAAATTATGGCTGTTAAGGTCTTTGGATTTACTTCTGAAACTTTATTTTGATTCAATTTAAACAAATTAAAGTTTAGCTCGTAAAAGTGACATCGTTTCATGGTTGATGTTCCAAAGATTGTAACGAAAAGATAACTTGCATTGGTATTGTATGGGCGCCAGTTCGCGCCGAGACTGCGACAGGAGACCGAAACACAAACGTGTCGCGGTCTCGGCGCGAACTGGCGCCCATACAATTCCATAATGTCAAGTGCCTGTCGCGGTCTCCGGTCGTGGTCTCAGCACGAACTTTTACCTATAAGCCATCTACTTTAAAACTAAGCAGATAGGGAGCCAAATAGCTGGTATAATTATTATAGCTGATATTAATATACTTACTCGTATAATTGAAGTATATAGTAGTCATAATAAGTGTCTATTTATTTCTCTCGATATTTTTATCGCAATTTCAAGGTTGCGTACAAAGCAAAATTTGTTTACAATGATGAATTAGAACACTATACTTTCAACTAAGTAAATTAGTTACACATACCTACACTGTGTAGTTTAACAGGTAACGATAAAGTGATTTGAAATAATCGAAACAGTACCTACAGGTTGAATCAGATTACTCTGTATAAATTGTGAGAGTTCTTTGAGTAGGTTTAGAAAAATTAAATTTTATAAATGTTGACATTCTTTTATACACATTGACATTGTTTTATTATATACATATTGAATTATTATTTTTTGATTTTTCTATACATAATGACATTCTATGACATTGCTCACACGGCTGAACTGCAAAAGCTACTACTGACCTTGAATTCTGCATGAAACTACACACTAGTCAAAGTCCATAACAGCATCCTGCTGAAGCACCAGACGTTGGCGTAATTGTGCTCACCAAACATGTCACACTAAACATAGCACAACGGGATAGAAGCCAGAAATGAATAGACGACGAAGCAGATGACATGAATATGATACAACCGATTAAAGTTAAAAATGAAAAAAGGAGAAGAAGACTTTATCAGCTGACTATTATTATCATTGTATAAATTCAGACCAATGGAAACTGTTGGTAGACATATTGCATGCCTCTAGAAGAAGAGGCCAGTTTGTATGGGTCAATTATTTAAATGTTTTGTATCACCTTATCTTACCTGCAAACAGCAATAAATATTTTTGTATATGTATTTTGTATTTGTATTAGCATTTTAGGGTTTACCGATTTCTAAGTAGTACAATTAACTAGAAAAATGCTTAGTTCTCATACTATGCTATTACAAGTAAAGTTTCAAGGCGATTACGGTGCAGTAGCTATGGAGTAGGTATCGTAACACACGCAATCAGAAACACGCTACTGTTTAATCAACGTGCCTCGAGTCACAGAATAATCAATTTACAGAAGTCAAAATCGTGTAAAAGTCACAGTATATATGTTAGCATCAGTTTACAAAGAAACGACAAAAGTATAATAAACTCTAGTTTAACAGACTACATTATGACCTGAAAATAATTTTCATTAATTTTAGTAAGGTAGGATTTGAAATTATAAATCCTAAGAAAGTTTATCAAGGACCTATCATGGAAGGTATATAGCTATAGTTTGAAATTTAAAAATGTATTTTTAAATTTATTTATACAGTTAAAAAAAAATTACTTACATACTAACAATATATCTTACAAAATATGTTTATATACACAAAAAGTATCTAAGTGTACACTGGTACTCACACTAAGGCAACCTGTGTCGTGTAGTTGCCATGCTTGGCCACCCGAATTGGCGACTGCAGGGAACAACTTCTTGCACTGGTGACGCTGCTGCCGTCACCAGCCATCATCAGCCAAGATTTGAGTTGCACCATTACTACGTAAGACCGAGGAACGGGCTGTGTGGCTTATTCATGAGAAGTCTATGTCCAGCAGTGGACGAATACAGGCTTACGATGAAGAAAACTAGTTTGTATTATTGTATAGTATTGGTACCAAACATGATATGTGCTCACTCTCTTACCCAAATTATTTAAATTAGACCTTCAGCTCATAATATAGTAGTCTATTAAACTAATGTAGAGTTTTTTGGATTTTAGTTGTTTATTTTGTTAGCCTTGACTCGGTCTTTTTAGCGATTCCTTATCTGACATTTATTTTCAGTTGGTTTATACGTACGAGTATAATTATTTATTTAATTTTAGCTCCATAAAAAATATCACAAGACGCATGTCTGGAGCAGATGGCATTTGCGCTCGTGTCGTTCCCAATCGTTACGTTGCTCAAGCACGTTTTGTAGTTGGACTTCTGTACACTGAATATTTTGTACATGAGTGCGAGACTTCAAAGTTTCGTTTGTATCGATTGTCGTGAGTAGTGATGAAGATCGAAAGATTGAAAGTTTGTCTTGGAAAATATAAGTTTTTAACTTTTATAAGTTTACATCTGACTACCACCTCGGATGATATTAAGCAGCGATGCGGTCTACGGTGGATAGTGCTTACCTAGAAGAGACCGATACACTCTCAATTTCTACTCTCGACTCTCGGACGAAGATTCGGAGCATCTGATTCCACTTCCATACCCACCATTGTCTCTTTGATGTCTCGTGATGAAACCGACATATTCCCAGAGTCTGTCATCCTGCAACCCGCGCAAGCAAGAAGCGCTCGGAAAGGTCTCAACACCAAACGATTCAGATATGTCACCGCTTCCGAAATTTGCATATTTGCGCCATTGGGGGCAATAAATTTTAAAATTAACCCGACTAAATTGATTTATTAATTGATTCATTTTACCATCTTGAAATTTTTAACAGAATTCAAAACCATATATTTAGTTTTTTTTGCTATTACATTCGATATAGAGTAAGATCCCAGGGCGGCCAGACGTCACGTATTTTCTATTGAACGAAATGTGTACCATTGAGTAGAGTTAGTATGTACTAAGAACACATGCTTACCCGGTAACTTGCTTAGACGGCCAATTTTGAGATATGGAGTCCAGAAGGTACATAAAAACATTTAAGTACGAGATTATGAGTTTAGGGGATGACTAGTCCCATAGATCGGTCTGTCTATTCGGAAAAAGTTTTAAAATAGTTATCTGATAAACATATATACAAATAGAGTATGAGAGTTTAAGTGAAGTTAAGTCATTATTTTAGGAGTTTTAAAGCGTCTGTTAAGCAAAACGGCCTACGCTAAGTATCTGGAAGTATTGCGGCCTTATTTTTAAAGATATTGACTATAACATATGTGAAAATTAGTTATTAGAAAAAAAATGTGAAGTAAGTAATGTATTTTCTGGACCTCAGATCTCAAAATTGGCCGTCTAAGCAAGTTAGCCGGTAAACATGTGTTCTTAGTACGTACTAACTCTACTCAATCGTCCACATTTCATCCATCAGAAAATACGTGACGTCTGGTGGCTCTGGGATTTTGGCCTAATATCTTCGTTTAAAACATTGTATTTTGAATCTGTCAAAGTGTCAAACACACGTGCGCGTCGAAATTTATCCTACTGCTTAATATTATGTGAAAGTTTATATGTATTAATGTTTGATACTCTTTCAAGAAAAAACTACAAAATGGATATGAATGAAATTTGGTACATAATTATACAAATAACAGGTACGAATCGTCTAGAATAATACATAGGCAAGCTTTTATCCCGGAAAAATAATTAGATTGAGAACTACACGAATAAAATCGCAGGATTCTACTATTAAATAACAAAACCTTGTATTTTAACTCTGCCAAAACACGTGTTCGTGGAAATAATAAATATTAAAATTCTGAGGAAACGTGTTAACTTCACTCCTAAATAACAGAAAAGTTAAAATGCGTTAACTCGGCGCACCGCAAATTGTTCCCGTCGCCGAGTTTCTCAAGTAACTTTTAATAAGTTCGGCCTTTTGCTTAGTGTTGCCATGTTTCACTACTATTGTACCATTTTGGTTATTTTTTTCCCATTGTAGGTTTACGCTCGACTGCCATCTCGCCTGAAGTTAAGCGACGGTGCAGTCTACGATGGCGCGTGGTGCTTACCCAGAAGACACCAATTTACTCTCGATGTGAATACACTAAGAATGTAATGTAATCATTGGGTAAGCCTACTCAGGAAATGCATTGCACCTGCGATAAAAAAAACAAAATATTTAAATATTTTTTATTCCGAACTACGCACAATGTAACATTTTTGATCCTATTATATTTCATTGCATAAATCGGGGTGCCTCATGGCATAGCACGGTCTCCTGCAGCTCTTTCCATTGAGCTGGGTAAACTGTAACTCTGATCCAGCATGGTCTTAGAGTAAAGCGGATGTCGTCACTCTCTTTATTGAAAACCACAAAAAAAGGAAATATACAAAAGAAACTTAAAAACATTAAAAGCTAGTAGGTATTATTATAATAAAACTAGTGTTAAACCACTTCATTCCAGTCTTTGGAATGTCAACCATGAAACGATGTATGTATAAAAAATATCGAATGTTGATATTGTTGCAGTTAAGCTATTGACCTAATGGCAATAACGTGCGACTTATAATGGTGTGGTGAAGATGCGAATGTAGTAGAATATGAAGAGTCCTAATCATTGGTTGAGCTCAGTGCAGTGGTAGTACTGCATGGCTCTCGTCACTCACAGATATAAGATGTTTTATCTCCATGCCCTGTAATTTCACTGGAAACATTGCCCTTCAAACCGAAACGTTACCGTGTAAATGTGTAAACAGTACTGTTTGGCGGTAAAATAATTGGCAAAAGTGCGGTACGTCTCCAGATGGACTCTGTCAAGAGTCCTACCTCTACAAAAAACATCTGGTGATGACAAATTAGTTATCTTCATTTGAAAAATAACTAAACTAAGGTTTTGTTGTGCTTCGAACATACAACTTCACTACTGTGACTACACAAAATTACTGTGGTCCGGTTTGAAGGGCAATGTTTCCAGATAAATTACAGGGCTTAGAGATATAACATCTTAGATCTCTGGGTGATGAGCGCAGTGCAGTGCTAGGTAATGATTTGGGCTCTTCATGTTCCAATAAACGTGTGTCACTGTGCTGTTATGTGGCACGCATGTTGCTTACCATCAGGCACATGTCATGCTCGTATCGTCACTTCTTAATTTAAAAAAAACTTCACGATTGTAAATCAGACATTATCGTCATTAGACTACCCCGACTTTTGTATCCATGCACATACGGTTTCTCGAATGTCTTCGACCCATCTAATCGGCGTCCATTCATCTTCTAACAAATTCGTCCACTGAATCTCTCCTATTCGACTCCTGGCAACACCATGCGTTGAGCTAATAACCTTTTTTCCCAACATTTGGGCAACTTTATGGTACGGGGAAGTAATAAAACTCCATCAGAGTCTACGTGCCGATGTTGCCAGAATCATAACGCTGCGTTTCCACTACAAGCGGCTTGTCCCGAATTCGTCCGGTAGAAGTATTAGTGTATTATGTATTAGAGGACACGATTTTCACGATGAAAGATCGATTTTCACCGATCTGACAACCAGATGAGACATATTTTTATCAAATAATATATAATTTTTAATCTTTTTTTTATTGTATACAGTAATAATAATATATAATGTGAATTGTCTACCAATATATAATAATATTGGTAGACACTTCACACACAACACCATCTGACCCCAAACTAAGCAAAGCTTGTGTGATGGCAGCCAGATAGCTGATATAATACTTATATAGTTTTAAATACGTGCTTATTATACATAGAAACACCCAGACATAGTGCAAACATTTGAATTCATCACACAAATATTTGCACTGGGTGGGGATCGAACCCACGACCCTCGGCTTCGCAGGCAGAGCTACTACCAACTAAGCCACTAGGGCAGTCAGTGACGAGATCATTCATCTCCATGCCCTGTAATCACTGTAAACATTGCCCTTCAAACCGGAACACAGTAATGTTTTACAATGTTGTATGCACAGAAATTACTTATAGTAGGCTAGCCTATCTAGGCATAAATTATGTTTGACAAAAACTATCAGTTGAGATAAAATTCATTTGTTTATCAAAAAAGTGAAGACGACGAAAAATATGAATAAAATTAATTAAGTTAAAAACAGCTATGAACATTTTTGCATATTTTTTCATAAATTATATTTGATAAAGAATACGTCGCATTCGTTATCAGATCTGCGAAGGTCGATCTTCATCGGTTCTCAGACCATAAGGAAAATTAGAAAAGCGGAATTAAAAAGGACCGTATTTCCTACACTTTAGCGTTTATTCTCGTGTACTCGTACTATAAGTACTACGTTTATACGTTAACGGTAACTAGTCCTAGTTTCGATAGCAATTTTAACTCGAAGCTGACATACACTTAATTGGATGGGTCAATATTGAAAGTCAGTGAAATTTGTAAGCCAGTGTGCATTAGCAAGCGATAACCTTAGTAAGCGTGTGTGTGTGTATTAGGAAAAACGTACTACATCTTAAAAGAGCGTCTTCAGCTGGCTTTCCAGATCCCGTAGCCAAATGGCAAAATACGGGACCCTTATATATTCGTCATGTCTGTCTGTCCGTCCGTATGTCACAACTACTTTTCTCCGAAACTATAAGAGCTATACTATTGAAACTTGGTAAGTAGATGTAGTCTGTAAACCGCATTAAGATTTTGATACAAAAAACAGAAAAAAAATTTAGGAGTGTCCCATACTTAGAACAAAACTCAAAAATTTTTTTTTGATCAAAACCATACGTATGTGATATCTATGGATAGGTCATCAAAAATGATATTGAGGTTCCAAACATTTTATTTTTCTAAACTGAATAGTTTGCGCGAGGGACTCTTCCGAAGTGGAAAAAAGTGTGCCCCTGTAAATTCGAAAATAAGAGAATGACAAAAATAAAACAAGTGTATGGTGTACGTTACCATGTAAACTATCAACTAAAATTCATTGAATTGAATGAGATCTAGTTAGTAGTTTTATTTTAAAACATCATAAATTCACTATTGTTAAAACACTGATTAAAGGAACAACGAACTACAAGAACTTTTGTATTATGTTACTAACTGCTACGGAAGCCTTCATGGGCGAGTCCGACTCGCACTTGGCCACTTTTATTGTTTATTTGTACCAAAAACAATTTCTACCAAACATCACTCTATTTATCAGTACTGTTTCGGCCACTGAGGTAGGTTGGGCTCTTTATTAACGTGGAATAGCTTATCAAATGTGCTACTTTTTAGCAAACGAGATACAATTTACCAAAGGTGCTACTGTGCTACACCTTAGTAATTGTACAACGCTTTAGTAAGCTTACCTACGCCTTACTTTTAAGCGAATCTGCTACACTTTTTAAATGTATGATATACTAATGTAATGCTTAGCAAACGAGCTTCACGTTAGCCAGCAGCGTGCTACACCTTAGCAAACGACCTACTCGTTAGCCAGCGTGTTACACCTTAACAGACGAGCTACTGGTTAGCCAGCGTGCTACACCTTAGCAAACGAGCTACACTTTTGCCAGCGTGCTAAACCGTAGCAAACAAGCTACACGTTAGCCAGCGTGCTACACCTTAGCAAACGAGCTACACGTTAGCCAGCGTACTAAGCCGTAGTAAACGATCTACACGTTAGCCAGCGTGTTACACCTTAGCAGACGAGCTACTGGTTAGCCAGCGTGCTACACCTTAGCAAACGAGCTACACTTTAGCCAGCGTGCTAAACCGTAGCAAACAAGCTACACGTTAGCCAGCGTGTTACACCTTAGCAGACGAGCTACTGGTTAGCCAGCGTGCTACACCTTAGCAAACGAGCTACACTTTAGCCAGCGTGCTAAACCGTAGCAAACAAGCTACACGTTAGCCAGCATGCTAAACCGTAGCAAACAAGCTACACGTTAGCCAGCGTGCTAAACCGTAGCAATCAAGCTACACTTTAGCCAGCGTGCTAAACCGTAGCAAACAAGCTACACGTTAGCCAGCGTGTTACACCTTAGCAAACGACCTACACGTTAGTCAGCGTGATAAACCGTAGCAAACGAGCTACACGTTAGCCAGCGTGCTACACCTTTGCAGACGAGCTACTGGTTAGCCAGCGTGCTACACCTTAGCAAACGACCTACACGTTAGTCAGCGTGATAAACCGTAGCAAACGACCTACACGTTAGTCAGCGTGATAAACCGTAGCAAACGAGCTACACGTTAGCCAGCGTGCTACACCTTTGCAGACGAGCTACTGGTTAGCCAGCGTGCTACACCTTAGTAAACGACCTACACTTTAGCCAGCGTGCTACACCTTAGCAAATGAACTACATGTTAGCCAGCGTGATACACCTTAGCAAACATGCTATTATACTTGAGCTAAACTCTAACAAGCTTGCTACGCCGTAGCAAACGTGATACCTTGTAGCAAATCTGCTACACTTTTTAAATGTATAACACTTTTGGAATCGTGCTACTATTGCAATATAGCTTAGCAAGCGTGCTACTTTTTCAACCATACTACACCATCATCATCCATCATCATCGGAACCAAATCGGGTTGAAGTTTATAGTTATATTAATGTCTAGAATAGCCATAGGCTACTATTTATTATTGAAAAATAACAGGAAGGGAATTACACGGGTAAAATGGATTTATAAATCAATAAATATAAATAAATAAATAAAATCTCGTAGGGTTCAGCCTGCGTTTGAATAATGTAGTTATTTACGACATCACATTATAAACCTCAAAAATATCAGTTTCTCCACTATTTTATGTACGTATTATACATATAAACATTTATCTTCAATCACTCTATCTATTAATAAAGATCGCAACAAAATCCGTTGCGTAGTTTTAAAGATTTAAGCATAAAATATAGGGACCGATAAAACGACTTTGTTTTATACTATATATATGTAGTGATAATTGTCTGGAAAACATATTGTGCGGTTGTGATTGTAAGTAGTATACGTACCTACAGTACAACATAGGCTACTTTTTTCCCCGGGAACATAATAAGGATGGGAACTGCGCGAATAAAACCGTGCTAGTATTACATAAATACCTGATTTGCTCTTATAAAGGTATTAGATTATCCACTGTCCTTCCATCAAGATTTTTTCAGGCTACCACGGTTTTCGGCTGTGGTAATTCGAATGGAAAAATTGATGATTAGCAAAGAAAGTGGTGTAATGTTATCGCGAAGGCTGTGGGCGGGCGCTAGGCGGCGGGTGGCGCGGCGGCTCGGCGTCGTCGGTCCGTCAGTCGGGCGCCGGCCTCAGGCAGCGCCGGTCGCCGCGGATGGGGCGCAGCACGTGACGCGGCATGCGGGCCGCGCTCGCCGCGCTGGCGGTGCGCCGCGCGCGCCGCCGCCGAGCCCGCCGCGCGCCTCGCGCCTGCCAACCATACCCGCGACACATCCTCCAGTGCGCCGAGGGCCTCGTACTCCCGCATGGAAACCCCTCGAAGACGTCCCAACTCTGGAACTCGCCCTCCGAGGCACCGTCTACTTTATCGCCCTCATGTACCTCTTCATCGGAGTTCCATCGTCTCCGATCGCTTCATGGCCGCCATCGAAGTTATCACTTCCAGGAAAAGAGGTGCGCCTGCGACGGAACGGCAGCGACCAGATCGTAGTCGTTCGCGTCTGGAATGAAACCGTCGCAAATCTAACGCTGATGGCGTTGGGGTCCAGCGCCCCGGAAATTTTATTGTCCGTCATTGAAATAGCTGGTAAGAATTTTGAAGCCGGTGATTTGGGGCCGGGAACCATCGTCGGCTCCGCGGCTTACAATTTGTTCGTGATTATGGCCATTTGCGTAGCGGTCATACCGGATGGAGAAGTTCGAAAGATAAAGCATCTTCGCGTTTTCCTCGTGACGGCCACGTGGTCCGTGTTCGCGTACGTCTGGCTGTACCTCATCCTCGCCGTGATATCGCCGGGCGAGGTCGAGGTCTGGGAAGGGACTATCACGTTCCTGTTCTTCCCGGCGACCGTCCTCACGGCATACATCGCCGACCGCCGCCTTCTAGTTTACAAATATTTAAAGAAAGGCTACAGAGTGAACGAAAGAGGAGTGATTGTCGAGGCTGAAGGCGATGGCTCTGTCGAAATGGCTCTAAAACCGGGCGGGGATGACTTCGCGTCCGACGATGAAGAAGGTCGTGAAATAGAAAAATCGAGGAAGGAATATGTGACCGTACTCAGAGAGCTGAGAAGACAGCATCCCGAAGAAGATTTAGAAACAGTGGAAAGAATGGCGTTAGAAGCGTTGATGTCTCGTGGCCCAAAATCGAGAGCATTCTACCGAGTAGCCGCTACGCGAAAAATGACCGGTGGTGGAGATTTCAGTCGAAAGATATCAGAACGAGCTCAAAGCGACCTCAGCGAGGTGAAAGCAGAATTGCAGCGACGAGGGTCCAGTTCGCCGACAATAGAACCACGAGGTCCCAACGTGCGGTTCGATCCTTCCCACTACACCGTCATGGAAAACTGCGGGACCTTCGAAGTGCGTGTCGTTAGAAAAGGAGATCTGGCTGGAGAAATCGCTGTTCAATACACGACCGAGGATGGAACAGCCGAAGCTGGCTCAGACTATGTAGCAGCTCAAGGTACTCTTATATTCAGACACGGAGAAACAGAGAAGACCTTCAGCGTTCAAGTAATAGACGATGACGTTTTCGAAGAGGACGAGCATTTCTACTGCAGATTGAGTTCTCCCCGTGGAGCGTCCCTGGCATCTCCATCGACTGCCACAGTGGTAATCTTAGACGATGACCATTCTGGTGTGTTTTCTTTCCCGCAAAGAGACTTTGAGTTGACGGAATCGGTTGGGACTTATGACCTTCGTGTGGTGAGGACTGCTGGTGCCCGGGGCAAGGTGCGAGTTCCATTCTGGACTGAGGACGGAACCGCGAAGGGAGGGAGCCAGTTCGAGCCTGCGCAAGGGAATATAACCTTTGAAAACAACGAAACAGAGTGAGTACTTAGCTTTTAGTTTGTTAAGTATCGTGTCTGACATATACATGTTCTGGTATAAGTATTTAAATGACTTCTTTACAATATTTGAAAAAGGAAGCTGATGAAATGTTTTGCAGTTCGTTTTATTATATGTGTCTTATTTTTTAGTTCAATTATTATAGGATAACACATATTTTAAGCGACTTCTACAAGACAAGAGGAGATTCTACGTATGAAATTGAGATTTGTATCATTATTAATACATGTTACTCGTAGATGTTATTTTATACTGTCTATACCTATCTTCCCAAACTAAGTTTGTATAATTTAAAACAATCTTAATTACATCTCTCATTGAAATAATGGAATACTTCGAATAAAAGTTTCGCGCGAACTGTAAAAGGATTCGTGATTTCACGAAACTGAAATCATTTTGTTGGAATTTATGAAAATGTCTTTTACATTCGCGTTGGTTTTGCGGGCGGTTGGTCTATCTGGATGGCGGTGAAATGCAAAACTAAAATTGAATTAAATTCACGTTAATTTCGTACACAGGCAGACGTAAAAACGTTACAAGTCGACGCAAAAAGCGAGGACGTAAACCTTAAAATATGGTTGTTTATTAGCAGGGTTGCGTTGAATGTCGATACTTAGTCTTCTAACTTAGCTTCTACTTACTCGAAAGCTCAAACATTTTTGCTAAAGGTAAAATTCAGCATTAGCTAAAGTGTTTTTGTTTCCTTTTTATATATTATTTTCCTGATATCGAAGCGGGAAAATAACGAGAAAGGGAACGTTGCGTGTAGTATCGCGGAACGAGATCTAAAGCAGTTGTAAAAAAGTATCGTCAATAAAATTAGTTGCTGTAAAAAAGTCTTTCATAAAAAAGTTTGCCGTAGTCAAAATAATATAATATACCTATCTACTTTTGGTCTAATAATGTGCGTTTAGTAAGAGAATATAAAACACTAACCAGCTTGTCAGATCTCCTCTCGGCGTTATGCTTTACCTACTCTACGCATATACATTTTTTGACGTGACAACGTCTAATAAATCGATGAACGCCGGCTGTATGCACGAAAAAGTGTCCCGTTATGTCCCGTTACGCTCATTGTAAGCTTGCGCCTCATCTATCAATGTTTTGTTATGACGTTGTCACGTTAAAGTATCGTTCGTAAACCAAGCGGTTTTACAGACAACCAATTTTTTTATAGTAGGTACCTATAGAATGATGGGAGGACGGTACGAGCAGGTGCCTCATGGTAAGCAACAAGTCTGTCCATTACATCACTGTGTCACGCTGCTATTAGAACATAAAAGAGTCAAAAATTCATTCCCATATTTAAGCTAATGTGCATGCATGTGAATCATTACCATATTTCGTCAATCTCAAGTTTAGTATCTGCGTTCTACCATACTTTTACCGATAATTAGGATAGAAGCACTTATACAGCCATCAAAACTGGGAAGGTGGTAAAACCTGGGATTATCGAAACCGGATTACGCAGAGGTCAGATCTAGCCAACTGCGAGTAATCGGCCGATCTGCGCCGCTGCTATGGCTTCCACGGAAACCTTACTAACTAACCTATTTTCGGACCGAGAATATAAATCCTGCTAAGTAAGGCACTTCCGCAATAATTTAGAAGGTTTATAGTTCGGTTTAGTTTTGCTAGCCTATTACTGTAGGTGACTTTTTTACAAGATTACACTTAAGGGGTGTATTTAAAGAGTTTATACTACGTCTTACTGTACCTAAATGAAAGGGATTTACAGTATTTTATTGACTAACCTTGTGGCTTAGTTGGTAGTAAGTCTGCTTGCAAAGCCAAGGGTGATTCGTAGGTTTGATTCCCACCCAGTGCAAATATTTGTTCTGTGTCTGAGTTTTTCTATGTTCGAGTAAAATAGGCATGCATTTACCACTACATATTATTATTTTTTTATTAATTTATTAACATATTAGTACGGCTTACAAACAGCCAATTACACTAATACATAGTCATACTTCAAACTTTTAAAATACATTGGGCATAAATTTACGCAAACCCAATACCTCAACTATAAACGAGTCATTATCATTAATTAAAAATTAAAAAAAAAAAAACATATCAATAATTGTTCGCATGCCATGTCATCATTAATAACATTGAAAATTATTAATACTTTACAACAAAATATCAAACAATATCACTACACTGAATGGATGGTGGAGGTTCTGTAGCAGTATTATATATCTTATACCTATCAGCCATCTGGCTGCCATATCTTTGCTTAGTTTGAGGTCAGATGGTGAAATTTCACTGCAATATTTGTTTATTTTTGTAAAGAAAAAACCCACACATCATGTTCATCTGTCACTTTATGTGACGGATCGAACAGGATATGGGCCTTATGGTAAGCAACTCGCCTATCATTAACATCACATTGTCACACAATTATTGAAACAAGAATACTTAGACCAAATCATTGCTTAGCATGCACTGCGCTCATCACTCGTCATTTGAGATGATTTATATCTATGCTCTTTAATTTATGTGCAAACATTGCCCTTTATATCGAAACACAGTGATTGTTATCAGGTTCATTAAACTTTAGATATTTTCCAAGTTCGGACTTTAAATAAACGATACCCCTTCATTAACTTGGAATTAACAGAGGCAATAAATTAGATAACTTTTCGTAACTCGGAACAATCCAACATCGTAAGTCCCGTAATTTTTAATTCTAATACTCGTTAAAAAGCGAATAACATTTCAATTGACGTTGAGATTTTCACAGTTAATCATAATTAACATAATTTTGTTATATTTTAATAATTTTGTGTGATTTTCTTTCAGTTTTTTCTACTTCTTGTTTGTGCACCCCGTATTTTTAATTGTCCAGATTATGTTGTCCATCCTAAGGTTGTATCACTTTCAGTGATGGAGTCGCCAACAGTGGCACTAGTTTTTAAAGTTTATTGTAATTTTTGACGTCTAAAAAATCGTTGAACGCCGGCATGCATGAAAAAGTAACCCATTATGTCCCGTTACGCTCATTGTACGCTTTTCTATCAATATTTTGTTATTACGTTGTCACGTTAAACTATCGTCCGTAAACCAACCGACTTTACAGACAATCAATTTTTTTCTGTGTATCTTTGTTTTTGAAGAGGAAGGTGGACCACCTTTGCCAGTTATTTTGACGCCAAGCAGTAGCGTGCAAACTACTGTGCTCCGGTTTGAAGGGTAATGTTTCCAGTGAAATTGCTTGGCTAAGAAATAAAATACAACATATCTCCGGGTGACGAGCGCAGTGCGGTGCCAGGCAATGATTTGGACTCTTAATGTTCATTTCCTCCTCCTTTTTGAAGTCGGTTGAACTTTGAATTTAAACAAGTTTGTGTACTGCAGTGGTAGGGCATCAAGGACCAGCAGTGGACATCTGCAGGCTGCAGATGATGATGACGACTGCAGCGGTGGGTATTTAAAATAATTACTATACAAAATAATTGAAAAATAAACGTCAGTTTATCGTTTATGTATTGAAAGAATACAATGTTTTGTTTCATCAATTATCTAGAGCCAATAAAACATATTAACAGCGGTGTATAATGTTTACCCACAGCTATTAAAATGATTGTAGACTAAAATCGATTAACCATTAATTTACGTACCATTGAGCAACCATTATAGACTCAGACTAGACTGTACGTCTAACTTGACACAAAACGAATAGGTATATGACCTTATAAATACATACAGGGACGATAAGTCACAACTTTCTCGCTTTGTGGAGTAAAAAAAATATCGACCCATAAACTTTTTAGTAGTGGTCTTTGCAGAGTCCGCCTGGGGAAAAATCTTGGCCAGTTATTCTACCGCCAAGCAGTAATGGGCATACATTACTGTGTTCCGGTTTGAAGGGCAATGTTTCCAGAGTAATAACAGGGCGTAGAGATATAAAATCTTAGATCTCTGGGTGATGAGCGCAGTGCAGTGCTAGGTGATTTGGACTCTTCATTTTTTTTTTTTTTAACTTTTATAGGTTTACACTTGACCGCCATCTCGCCTGATGTTAAGCGACGATGCGGTCTACGATGGAGCGTGTTTACCTAGAAGAAACCGATTAACTCTCGATTTGAAGACACAAAGATTGTAACCATCGGGGAAAACCCACTCAGGCAACGTATTCCACAGCCTAGACGTTCTTATCACAAAAGTAGAGTCAAATCTCTTCGTTCGTGTCTTTGGAACATCAACCATGAAACGATGTCGCTTTTTCGAGCTACGAGCATTCCGATAGAAAAAGGGCAAGGTGGTATCAGATCATGCAAATCAGTCGCACACTCTCCAAAGTGTATCCGATAAAAAACCGATAGGCTGGCAATTTTTCGGCGATGATCAAGACTTTGTAGTCTTTTTCGCAGAAGAGAGTCATTGCCTATGAGCCTTTTGGCACGTCTCTCGATCGATTCCAGGGCCTCCAGCTGATACTTAGCCGATCCATCCCAAAGGTGCGAACAGTACTCCATACAAGAGCGAATCTGTGCTTGATACAATGTGAGCAACTGTTCAGAGTTGAAGTACTTTCGCACCTTTGAGAGGACACCTAGTTTTTTGGCAGCTAATTTAGCCTTGGCTCTTCATGCTTCAATAGCTGCGTGTCACTGTGCTGTTATGTGGCAGGCATGTTGCTTACCATCAAGCACGTGCCTTGCTCGTCTCTTCACTCTTTATTTAAAAAAAAAACGAGAATGCGTACTACACGGGTAAAGTTGCGAGGTGCTGTTCTTTAATGTTTATACGTATTGTTATTTCAGCCGTATAATTGAATTCGAGCCATTGTCAAAACCAAACAATCTAATTTTACTAAGTGAAGTCTAATCCTCGTATCAGAAAGCCAAACTGCGGCGAACCCTTTTCAAACTCGTGTTCAGTTGTTCACCCTTTTATGTGAATTCTTCTGCTTGACTGCCTTTTATTGTATTCAGAAACGCTAAACTTTGGTCACATACTTGTTAGGTGGGAGACAGACGAGCTACTTTTAAATAGAGTTATGAAAGTAGTACCATGTTTGATCATCTTGTTTGTTTTGGTTCATACTTCCAGTCATTTTAAGAGGTTAAAATTATTTTTTTTTAACTTTTTAACTTTTATTGGTTTGTACTTGACACTCCCCGCGGCTTTGACCGCTTAGTTCCTGGTCCAGTTATTTTCCCACGATGAAGAATAGCCTATGTGCTATTATTTTATTTTTTTATTTAATCAATTAGAATGGCATAACGCCAATTATACTAATGATAGCTACATTCAGTTAGTAACAAAGTATTGTGAACAAAAGTAAACAAAAAATGTAATCAATTTATGTCATGATACAATAATTATGTTATGTTATGATAATTATGCACATTCATATATTAGGCAAACAGAAAATAATTCAAATGTTAATTAAATTAAATTGATAAAAATTCCATAAGATGTCAAAAATTAAATAGTAATGGCATAACGCCAATTATACTAACAACATTCAGTTACTAACAAATTATTGTAAACAAAAGTAAACAAAAAATGTAATCAAATTATGTCATGATACAATAATTATGTTATGTTATGATAATTACGCACATTAATACATTAGGCAAATAGAAAATAATTCAAATGTTAATTAAATTAAATTGACAAAAATTCCGTAAGATGTCAAAAATTAAATAGTGATGTAAAACTAAAACTAAACAAATATATCAAATTGAACAAAAATAACAAATACAAAAGTGATACATAAATAAAGAAAATACGAAAGTCGATATGTACGAGTAAGTCAAAATATTAGAGGAGGGGAATGAGTAGTTATTATTCATTATACATATTCTCATTCCATTTTCTCACAAAAGTATAAGCACTCAGACATCAATGCCCTCCAGTAGTCGTCAAATACATCGCACTTTGGCTGTGCGTCTAGCATGGAGTTGACCGCACCAAGAGATACCATTCCAGACTTAAATCGAACTAAGCTATAAATTTCAACCCCATCCGTTGAGGCGTTCTGACATGATTCAAACATCAGCAACAAACATCAAAACGTCCAAACATTCGACAGCACTTTTTTGAGACAAAAAGTTGAACAAAAAAGTGCTGTTAGCATTGTTGGAAGTCGCTCGTCTGCTCTGTCTAAGTGACCGCATTAGTCCACTGAACAGAGGAAGTTGACTCAGCAATGACGATATAACTGAACGGCTTGCGTGGTAGATTTCATTTAGGAATTGATTTTAAAAGGCCCATTTCAACATGTCAGAAATACCCTAGAATGTAATTTAGAACGAAACTAAATACACAACGAAATAATAATGAAATACATAAAGTGTTTTTAGTACTAACATACACACTTTTTTCGCCAAGTGGTCATATGCGACCATAAAGCAAGCAACGACGTTTGGATATTAGGATGTTTGTTGCTCAATTATATCGTAACGTATGAACGGATTGGATTTTTTTTTTTTAACTTTAATAGGTTTACACTTGACCGCCATCTCGCCTGATGTTAAGCGACGATGCGGTCTACGATGGAGCGTGTTTACCTAGAAGAAACCGATTCACTCTCGATTTGAAGACACCAAGATTATAACTATCGGGAAAAACCCACTCAGGCAACTCATTCCACAGCCTAGACGTTCTTATCACAAACGTAGAGTCAAACCTCTTTGTCCGTGTCTTTGGAATATCCACCATGAAATGGTGCCGCTTCTTCGAGTTACGTGGAGTGGACTGAATGGCATATGGCTGGATGAATTTTTTTTTTTTTTTTTTTTTTATAATATAGTTTTGTAAAACACATACGCTAACAAAACGCGCTACGCGGGTAAATCCGCTAGGCTCACCTAGCTTACATAATGTATTCTAAATTTTACGACAGACTCAAACAATAAATAAAAAAATTATGCGTGTGTCAAATAAATGATAGTGTGTAATGTTTTTTTTATTGAATGTATATTAAATTTTAATTAATTACCTACCTACCACACAGAATGCTATAATTTAAAATAATATCTATGTTCTCATATATATAGATATTATTTTAAATTATAGCATTCTGTGTGGTTCGGACGTTCTGACGGGGTTGAGAAACAAACATCCAAACTTTTGCATTTTTAAAATAAGTATATGCTTTTTGTTCATAGAGTTTTCCAGTAATACAACTAGTGCATTGATTTTAACAGGTGCTTTACGTCCGTGGATAATTTTAGTGTAACTAGTTCAGTTATTCTGATCTGAGACCTGAACGACGATTGCGTCGACGCGCGTGTTCTTAAATACTCGTACTGATAAATACTGAGAGAGACAGATGACGCCTGTACACCCTGTACACATAATCTATATATATAAAAAAGTGGTCAAGTGCGAGTCGGGCTCGCCCATGAAGGCTTCCGTAGCAGCAAGTAACATAATACAAAAGTTCTTGTACTTCGTTGTTACTTTAATCAGTTTTTTAACAATAGTCAATTTATGACGTATTAAAATAAAACTACTTACTAGATATCATTCAAACCAATTTTCGTTGATAGTTTACATGGTAACGTACATCATACACTTATTTTATTTTTGTCATTCTCTTATTTTAGAAGTTACGGGGGGGGGGGGGTTCTTTTGTATATCAAAATCTTAATGCGGTTCACAGATTACATCTACTTAGTTTTACAAGTTTCAATAGTATAGTTCTCATAGTTTCGGAGAAAAGTGGCTGTGACATACGGACGGACAGACAGACAGACAGACATGACGAACCTATAAGGGTTCTGTATTTTGACTACGGAACCCTAACAATGCCACTTTTCGTTGTAAGTAAACTCCTCCTAAACGACTCGACCGATTTGTATGATTTTTTATATACGTTTGGGTAGGGCCCTGGATGGTTTAGATTCACAAATCACCCCGGCAGATGGCGCTGCAGTTGGTATCTAGGTTATTATCCGAGCGAAGCCAGAATGGGCCGTTAGTCATACATAACTTTGGCTGACAGGATTTTAGAATGTAGAATGTAGAGCTGAATTAAGCTTAACAGCTGAAAAGTACGTTAGATTTATGTACTATAACAGTGAAACAGTTTTACCATAGGAATTAGTAGTGATAGGACTGCTGGCAGAGTCCGCCAGGGGAAGTTCCACCTTGGCAGTTATTTACTGCCAAGCTGTAATGTGCAAACATTACTATGTTCCGGTTTGAAAAGCAATGTTTCCAGAGAAAGGTTCCGGTTTGAAGGGTAATGTTTCCAGAGAAATGATAGAGCTTAGAGATATAACATCTTAGATCTCTGGGTGACGAGCGCAGTGCAGTGCTAGGTAATGATTTGGATTATTCATGTTCCAATAGCTGCGTGTCACTGTGCTGTTATGTTGCAGGCATGTTGCTTACTATCAGGCAAGTGCCCAGCTCGCCTCGTCAAAACTTATTTAAAAAAAACGAAAAAAATTAATTCCTAGAATATTAAGTAGGATTAATCCTACTTGATATTAAATTAATTAAATTAAATTGTGGAAGTTTGGATGTTTGTTGTTCAATCACGTCGAAACGGATCGAATTGCTATAAGAAGGCAGAAAGATAATAAAAACTATTATTTAATAATTTCTTATACTAGTTCTTTAAAATGTATGGGTTGTAATTTTATTTTACTTGTATAGGCAAAGGCAACATTAATTTGCCCAACTTTACGTTCCCACTGTTGGTACAAGGAGTGTTCTTCGAGATTGAAGCTTGAAAATCAAAAGCTTGACCTTCACTCATGACATTTACGTACCAGGAAAACATGAAATCCACAACACTATGCCGTAAAATAATGTTACAATGTTAACTTAATCACAGTATGCCGTGATTTTTAGTCAAAATATTTACCCTCGGTCACACGAGCTTACCAATTTGCGTGGGTTTATATTTGTTCCTACAGCGAAAATGTCGCGCCCGACTAAATTAACTCATAAGCGGTAACAAAACACTGTTAGCTTGGGTGGCTCAGGATTTGCATAAGAGAACGCTTGTATAATAAATATGTTTTTATCGAAGATTTAGCACTTGACCGCTAGAAATGTAAAAATGTTTGTTTACTATAAAGTTGTTTTCATCTTTGAAATGTTTTTTTTTATAGTATAGTATCGAGAGATGGGGGAAAATCATATTTAATCAAACTACTTAGTACGTTTTTTTTGAAGTTCTGCGTGAACCTCTTTAGAGGTAAATGCGTCCTCCAAGGTTATCCAGTCTTCTCTAGATTTCGTTTTCAGCATCTATTTGGGACCACCAACCTTGCGTGAGGTTTTAACCCGTAAAGCGGTACGGAACCCATATGGGTTATGTTATATAGTACTTATAGAGTGTCGAGACGAGCAGAACATGTACTTGATGGTAAGCAACACGCCTGGCCACAACAGCACAGTGACACGCAGCTATTGGAACACAAAAAGATTCCAAATCATAACCTAGCACTGCACTGAGCTTGTCATCCAGAGATATACCTAAACTGATTAATCTCTAAGTACAGTAATTTATCTGGAAACATTATCCTTCAAGCCAACACACGGTGATGTTTGCAAATTACTGCTTGGCAAAGGTGCGGTACTTCCCCAGGCGGACTCTGCAAAGGGTCCTTCCTACCTCTACATAATGTTGAGTTGAATTAAATTTTAATGCGCAATATGTACAATATCTGTAGTAATTATTTACTACAATATAAGTAGAGAAAATTATAGTAATAGGTATATATCTGGACTAGATTTATGACAGAATACGTATCTGACAGACAAAAAATACGTATCTTATCTTTATCACACCCCGGACACTCCAGATAAATCTAAAACTTGTATTGATAATGTATTAACTAACTTCAAAAAATATAAAACCAAAATAATAGACACAGATATATCAGATCACACCATTCAACTCATAAGCGTTCAAAGTAACTTAAGCTTCAGAGAAAAATACTTGTTCTCTCAAAAACGAAAAGTGGATGAAAACATGGTTATATTTCGTAAATATTTATCTCAAAATTTCATTTTCAGAAGTGTACTCCCATACAAACCCAAACGAAGCATATGACGCGTTTATACATTTGTACGGAATTTTATTTAATCTCTGCATTCCACTCGAAAGAGTAAAAATAACGTACAAGAAAACCCCCAATTGGAAAACAAGAGGTATCATAACGTCCAGCAAAAACAAAAGAAAACTATTTTCTCAATGTCGGAGGCTAAAAAACGATAATGACTTGACCTCATATAAAAAATACTCAAATATACTCAAAAAAGTAACGCGTCTCTCTAGAAAAGTAGCAAATATTCAATATATAAACAGGAGTGCTAATAAGAATAAAGCTACTTGGGGTATAATTAAGGGACATACTTCCCAAACAAATCGTATTTTAACTTCCATAGACAGCTTACAAAGTGATGACTCGGAAATAAAAGATCCCAGAAAAATAGCTTTAGTCATGAATGATTACTTTATCAATAAAGCTAAACAAAGTAAAACGAATACGGTAAATAAATTTCAACACATTACAGCAAACAGCAGTACTAAAAGTGTATTCCTTAAGCCTGTCACCTGCGAGGAATTAATAAATATAGTCAAAGACTTTAAAAACAAACAGACAGCTGGATATGATGGTGTCTCCGTTCAAGTAATAAAAAACAGCATAGATCTCATAG
This sequence comes from Ectropis grisescens, assembly GCA_017562165.1. Taxonomy (NCBI): domain Eukaryota; kingdom Metazoa; phylum Arthropoda; class Insecta; order Lepidoptera; family Geometridae; genus Ectropis; species Ectropis grisescens. The sequence goes on from CM029791.1 coordinate 20,137,111, forward strand.
TAAAACCCTTAGAGTATATAATAAACCTCTCAATAGAAACTGGTATATTTCCTGATAGACTAAAAAAAGCTCTAATTAAACCGATTCATAAAAAAGGATCTACCATGGACATGGGGAACTACAGGCCCATAGCAATACTGCCAAGTTTTTCAAAAATTTTTGAAAAGGTAATTTTCAATAGGATCACTTCATTTTTAGAAAATAATAACATACTCAACCACAACCAATTTGGATTCCGTAAAGGAAAAAACACCTCGCTCGCTATCTTTAAAATACTGAAAGAAGTGTGGGAGGAAATCAACAATAAGAAAACGGGAATTGCTATATTCCTAGATTTGTCGATGGCGTTCGACTGCGTTATCCACAAAATACTATTAAATAAACTTGAAAAAGCAGGTATACGAGGTACTGCCTTAGCACTAATAGAATCCTACCTAAGAAATAGATGCCAGGCAATGGTTATAGATTCATATAACAGAACCACGAAAACAATAGAACATTTACAATCTACTTTTGAAAACATAATACTAGGAGTACCTCAAGGTAGTATTCTTGGACCTCTGTTATTTCTAATCTACATTAATGAATTACCGAATATCACAAGTCACCCATGTGTCATGTTTGCCGATGACGCAACTATTTTTATACCACAAAAAGAATTAAATTCCAGTGACTTTGAAAAGGAAATAAATAAAACTTTACAAACATCCACAAGCTGGTTAAGTTCTATGAATCTTAACATCAATACATTTAAAACCAACTTTATGCAGTTTCGTAGCTCAAAAAGAAATTCTCTTAAACTAAAAGTCAGTCATGGTGGTTATGAAATAAATGAGGTAGAAAAATCTAACTTTTTAGGGGTAACTCTGGATTGTCACCTAAATTGGAAAAGTCATATCGCTAAAATAACCAGTAAAATATCAAGCTACTGTTATGCATTGTCGATAATCAGCAGTATTGCTTCTAAAGACGTAGCGCTGAGTGCATACTATGGTTACGTTTACCCTCAATTAAATCTAATATATAAAATTCTCGTGTCACAGTTTTCGTTGCCATACTCCTCCGAAACGGCTCGACCGATTTTGATGAAATTTTTGGTGCTTATCCGGTATCTATGAGAATCGGCCAACATCTATTTTTCATCTCCCTAAATGTTAGGGGTAGTCCACCCCTAAATTTATTATGTTATTTTTTTGGCAAAATTTTTAATTTCTATTTTTTTATGATACAACATACAAAAATACATACAATACTCAATTTTCACCCTTCTACGATCAACCCTTATTTTTTAATAGCCATTATAGTAATTTAATCATTTTTCCTCTCTGGTCGAAAACTGATCAATCGTCATTTAATTAGTTATCCCCGCCAGATGTCTACAGGTGTCACTTCTGACCCAGTAAACATCACGCTAATTTGGGGATCAAAAGTAGCCTATAGGATATATATAGTTTGAACACGCTAATCTCGGGAACTACTGGACCGATTTAAAAAAATGTTCACCGTTCTTTCATATGTTCGTAATCCTTGAACGGTGTAGGTTATATATATGTACCACGAGCGAAGCCGGGGCGGGCCGCTAGTTACGGTATAATTTTCTGGGGAAATTCAGTAGAGTTTAAGTCAATCTTCCTAATACAAAAGAGGTGTCTTAGAAACATTTTTAGCATAAATAGCACTGAAACTCTGCGAAACATATTTAAAACCCATAAGATTCTCACGCTCTCTAGTCTCTACATATTGGAATTATGCATGTTTGTAAAAAATAATAAAGATACTTATTTTAATCTGAAATCTAGCCGCGCTCATAGTTTACGCACCAGACATAAATATAATCTTTGTGTACATCAGGTCAATAATAATATATATGCCAAAAGTGCTTTCACAAATTCCATTAAAATCTACAACCATCTGCCTGTTGAACTGAAAATATTAAACGGCAATTTGTTCAAGCGTAAACTAAAAGACTGGCTAGCTACTAACACATTTTATGACCTCAAAGAATACTTTGACTGGAAGCAAGTCAAACAGTCTTAAGTTAGGTCTTAAGCTCTCATGGTCGAGATCATACTTCGCATAAAATTATGGTTGTTTTAAATTAACGATAGTGTTTCTTTTTATTGTATGAAATATAGTCCAATCTGCACATTAATAAAAAAGTAAAATTATAATTAACATAATTTATTAATGTGTCATAGATCTATATGTACCTATATTGTGTTTCAGAGTTAATTAACTGTACCTATGTTAATTTTGAGGATGATAAAAAAAAGATTGTATGAAATTACGTAAAACATTATTGTATGTTCGCGAGGACAAAACTGTTGAAACCATTATTGTATCCACCTACCATCTATGTACACAGTTTATACAATAAAGACATTCTTATTCTTATTCTTATCCACTAAAATTCCATAGAACTAAACGCCGCTGTGGAGCTACCTACTCTTCACACAACTACGCAGATGTCCTTCGTACACACGCGTGAATGTGTGCGTTAGAGCTAGGGCTACTGAATTGTTTTATTTAATAGTTGTGCCCCTTGAGTTCACCTGGTGGCGTAAAGTAGTCTATAAACTTGCTATAATGTTGAGTTACACAAATAGAATGGAGCCAAATTATACTATTCTAATTAAAAGGGTGTTTGCACAGATTTCTAAATTGTTTCAGAAATCTGTGGTTGTTTGTATTCATAGATCAGGTACCTAGATATCTATTTCTGTTAGTATGTACACATTCGCATTTTATTTTACCCATGAAGTTACATAGTAACCAATTTGGATTCACAAAAAGGACGTTCCTCTACCGATGCAGGTATTGAACTAACTAATTATATATTGAAAGCCTGGGAAGATCATCATGACGTTCTGGGAGTATTTTGTGACTTACTTTCGACTGTGTTCATCATGACACTCTTTTAAAGAAACTGCAGTTTTATGGGGTTTCGAAACCAGCTCTAAATTTCATTTCTTCATATCTTAAAGACCGTGTACAAATAGTCGATGTTGACGGTGTGCAATCAAATGAGTCGCCTATAAGAATGGGTGTACCACAAGGTTCCATACTTGGACCTTTCTTGTTTCTTATATACGTTAATGATCTACCTTTTATGATAAAGAAACATAAAAATATAGAAATAGTTATGTTCGCCGATGATACATCACTTCTATTCAAAATTAAGAGAGGAATAAACGATTTCACTGAAATAAACGTACTTTTGGACATTGCGTACAAATGGTTTGATGCAAATAATCTAGTACTTAATCCAACTAAAACGAAATGTATAAAGTTCACACTCTGCAATGTAATGTGCGGTAAACTTGATATAAGACTGAAGGATGAACTTATCGAACCTGTACAATCTACTTGTTTTCTGGGTATTTCAGTAGATTCAAAGCTTCAATGGGGTCCTCACATAAAGAGACTAGCTGATCGACTCAGTTCAGCTGCCCACGCAGTTCGTCAAATTAAAAAATATCAGACGTTGCAACAGCTAGGCTTGTTTATTTTGGCTACTTTCACAGTATTATGTCCTACGGGATCTTATTATGGGGTTCGGCTGCGGACAGAAACTCTGCAACTTTCATATTGCAAAAAGAGCAATCCGTGGTCTATATAATTTATCACCTAGAGAATCAGTACGGGAGATGTTCAAAACTATTAACATATTAACAGTCCCTTCATTGTATATTTATGAATGTATAATGTATGTAAGAAAAAATCGAAGTCGTCTGCAGAAATTAACTGATCTGAATCCAAAAGCGCACCATAAACACAAAATTGTATTTCCTAAGTGCAGACTTCAGAAAACAAATAACTCTTTCAAATGTAATGGTATTCGCTTCTATAATGCAATTCCTGTACAAGTGGAAGGCCTCAATGAAACCAAGCTTAAAATGAAATAAAAAGCTACCTATTGAGCAAGGCATATGACTACGACTTTGTTATAATATAGACTTTGGCATAATATAGACGACTTTGTTAAAGATAGTAACGTATGGAAGAGAAATGTGTCGAAATTAGAATCTTGTAATAAGGTAAAATAATAGATTTTTAAGACTTTTGATGTTACATTGTTTGTACTAATGTAGTATCTGTATACTGTGTGTATTGATTATTTGTTATATTGTCTTCGACAAAGCCTTTTTACAGCTGCATGTAATTGACTGGGCCCCTTTACAGCTGCTTTATTCTTTTTGACATTGTTATTTTATCATATCATGTACACAGATTCTTTGCCTTTTTGTAAATGACGTTAACAAGTGTTCTTATGAATTTATGGTATGAATAAATGAATTGAATTGAATTGAATTGAAGGAAACTTTATTATGTCACTATAATTATTCCTCCAGGCATTATCAATCCGTGCTTGGGCACGTTGGCTTAAGCTGTTAGCATAGTTAACAATTGTTTAAATAAATAAATAAAATAAATAAATAGTAAGTTACTGGCTGTGTACGTTCCGAACTTTGAGTAAAAAATGACTTCGTTACAATAAATAAATAAATATTGGTAGACAATTCACACACAACACCATCTGACTCCAAACTAAGCAAAGCTTGTAATATTATAAAGCAACGTTATTGAAAAGTTTCTAATCTTACGTTATTATAAAGCTTTTAATCTTGTCCCGTTTAGTTGACGGACAGCCGTAAACAGCACAACAACCCACCATGATGATATTTCGTTAGGAATTAGATGTTCGATACCAGCCCATCGTTGAGTGCTCCTAGCGTATCCGAAACGGCCTGAGGGGTGAGGAAGCTTGAAATTGGCGGGGGGTGGGGAGTGACCGTTCTATCTATATTATCTATTCTATGTCTTTATAAAAAAATCCAGGCCAGTAGGCAGGAAACAAAAGCGACTGAAAACTTTATTTCTCTTTTGGAATTAAATCGGTCTTAAAGTGAACCCCTGTCAACATTTTTCGCAGTAGCTCAGCTTATCTTCAAACAAATGAGGTTTATAAAGCAGCCCGCTCTCATCTTGTTTGACGGAAATCAGAACGGAAGCTTTCTTATTTTTCGTTGTTTAATTTATAGCTGCGTCAAACTAGGTACTTATCACCTTTCATTCACAATTTGTAACATTTTTTCTGTCTGTACTTACTGCTATATTTATCTACTTACATTAACATGACAACAGACAACGCATTTCAAATAAAAAAATTAAGTCACTCATTTAACTTATTTTGAGAAACAAAGCATTGTGTCTAGGATATTGTCTAGCACTCGTCACTCTCTTGCCATTAGACCTGAACGATGATGACTCTTAATACGACCATGGTAGCAATACAATTAACATGGTTTTTATAACTGAGTTTCATGTATAAATAAGTAAATAAAGATGGAAGCGTAATTCATACACTTCGCTACAAATCATGTATGGATTGCAGTGGAATCTCTATTCACTGCAATCCGCAGTTATAAAAATAAATATTGGTGGGCCAACACACAACACCATCTAGTTACAAATGAAGAAAGCTTGTGATATGAGAGCCAGATAGCTGGTATGATGATATACCTAATCCTTAAATAATTGTATACGCATACTTATTATTTATAGAAATACCTCATCATGGAAGCGTAATTAAAGGTTTTTTGCCACAAATTTTGAATGGCGCCACAGATTTCTAAACAGATGAAACCTTCGTGAACGACACTGTGAGGCCAGCAATTAGTTGTGTATGCGTGACAGCTCTCACCGACGTTGTCAAATTACTCACGTTGGTGTGCGTGTAATGTTCCCAGTCTTAAGAAAAAAATCCCTCTATTTAAGCTTAGGAAATCTTCGCGTATAATAAACACATATATTATAATGTTAAAATAATTTATTATTACACCGATTATATATTATGCAAGGGTTTCTTGTTATTACTATTTCCATCCTATGAAGTTAAGAATTTTGATTTTGCATGCAACTAAAAATTCGAATATTCGTACAGAAAAATCGGAATAAAAAGACAACGCCAAATAATAGTAAAAGTCATGTGTGTGTTTATTTTGAGTATTCTATCGGAGCTTCTTGTAACCCAATGGACGTCGCATATGCACTGAGGGGAAATATACTCCGGTATGTACTTTTCAGCGTCCCGTATAAAGTCCCTAGAACAGAGAAGATATAAGGGAGCGCAAATACCCAACACCCTACCAAATACCCTCTTCTTAGTTCACACTCAAGAGGATAAGGAGACCCTGACAAACCAGGGTTATGGATCAGGCACCGGGTCACGCATCCTTACTATCCATGAAGCTCAAGGACTAACATACGAGTCGGTAATCGTAATCAAAACCAAGGCAAACATGAAGCTGCACGAGAGCGTGCCCCATGCGGTAGTGGCAATCTCACGGCACACGGGGACCTTCACATATTACGCTGACGACACCGACGACGCCATCGGTCGGTTCGTGCGGCGAGCGTGGGCTGCATCACCGAAGACCATCCGCGATTTTAACCTACAGATGGCCATCAGGGACAGAAATGCGGCCGTTGTGGAGGCTCTGGGCCGGGAGGAGGCAGCTTAGGCAAATGACAAGGCAAACACTCGATGTCGAGTCGATTACTAGCGGAATCCCAACCGGTAGTGATCGGCTCTACAGACGAGCACTAGAATTAGATTTTAAATGTACCCAACTCCCTCCTATTTTCCTCTTCTTCTCCTTATCCAAGATATGTGTTAAAAACGATAATTGTAATGACAAAGATCACGGACCCCGGAGTCTGTGGAGTGGCTAATTTAAATAAAAAAAAAAAAAAAAAAGCTTGTAAAATTTTGAATATTATGCTTGACAAAAGGTGGCAACTACTCATTTAATATCGGTGAACACAGTAGGTGTAGAGAATTTTTGTCAACTGATTTGATGTTGGTTCAGATCATTCAATTTGTTTATTATCCAATCTTTGTCTGGACGCGTGTAGCAAACGAAAAGTTCACCTTTTCAAAAATGTTGATACAAACCAACGAAAACCGTCTAAGAGTTTTGTAAATCAGTTGAACATTATTCAAATCGCCACCCAAAGTTCTGTCATCCAAGTACCAAACGTTTAAATTGGACTGGAGACTTTAAATGATACAGCGAATGGCCAGGACGAAGGTCGCATGGCCGAAGGTTCACCAAGTTGATAGCCAACGGAAGATAGCATTGGATTGTTTTGATAATTTTGTGGTCCACCATAACCTTGCCAAAGAAAATTGTAGAAGTAAAGAATTGTATTCTTCACTTCGGACAACGGGGCTCCACGATCAACCAAATTAAAGGAGTTTTTGACGTACATCTTTAACAGCCCTCTCCCCCAATTTTGGACAAAGAAAGTCAGGACAGAATGAACAGCAGCCTCACGTCCACCCAGAGAACAAGGTGGGTTGTAGGTATAAACAAAATCAAATTTGTTTATACCTACAACCCACCTTGGCAGCAAGGCCAGTATGTGTGGTGCCAACAGCGATTGGCCTGATTCCAACATCTTTTTTGGGTAAGTATGTACGCAGAAATTAGCACCGTATAAACTTCGACAATGTCACTACTAACTCAACCAGATAACATGAGGTTGATTAAAACGATTAGATCTCTCAAAAGACCTCGCCTACTTTTTAAAGCTCCATTATACCTACTTACAAGTATTAAAAACTTGCTTCATAACTATAGTTTTCATCAACACTATTAGTATTTTTATAAACACTAGTAATGACGTGGATTTGTGTTAGGCATCGATTCACATTAAATTAAAAAAATACGATTATAAAAATAGGGTTTAAAATAGAATAATACAATCTATTTAAGTACCTACATAAATAATTTGGTCTACGAGTATCTTCAAAACACTATAATCTATATTTTACCTTTACTTTAGGGAAAATAATTTCAATTTAGTATAGCAATACTAACCAATTTTCGTTGAGGTGTTGTGTTTCTATTCATCAATCGAAATAAAATCGCCTAAATTATATAAAAAAGCAGTAAAAATATTCAAACTTTCCTATGAAATGATATTCCTCTTTCCTTTTCTTATTTTTGGGAACAATGTTTGCAATGTTTGAAGACACAAGACGGCATAATCTTAAACAAAACTTAAAATCACACGGGACTCCCGTACGAGACAGAAGTCCGTTTCGTATTGACTGGAGTTTGTATTTGCTTTGGCGTTTGATATTTGCTTTCTGGACCTAAGGATCTGTGTTTCGCACGTTCCATCTGCCTTTTGTTTTAGAAATCTGTGAATGGCGCATACTCCCATTGCAATTGATCAATCATGTTCATAGTTTTACGTTTTCGCTACAAGACCTGAATGATGGCGATTACCATGGAACCGTAAGTCAAGGGTTTTACCATTACAATACTTTATTAAATATACATTAATTACAAATATTGAATGGCGGTGCTTATTTTAATTGCTATCTAGCAATCATCAATTATGAAAATATGAATAAAGTTATTCGCCACTATTCCTGAATGGTGGGGCCTACTCCCATTGCAATTTAGCAGCCGTGGAAGACTATTTCAAGTGTTTTATCACAAATCCTGAAAGATGGCAATGCAAGTACATTGCAATCCAGCAATCACACAAATCCGGTCTTACATTGCAATCTAGAATTTACGGAAACGTAGTTAAAATTTTTCACTGTAAGGCCTGAAGAGAGGCTCTCACTCTAATATGTATGTAGATAGGGGCTTGGCGTAAAATCAGGTAACCCGCCCAAACGCCTGCAAATTAGCAAGTGTATAATGTAATAGTCTCGGCGACTCCATTTACGGCTTATGTGTACAAACCAGGTAATTTCACCGGCTGTCTGTTCATGGCCAAACGATGTTAAGACCCGTAAATGGCTTATTTGGGTTCATTTCTTTCATTTTTTATTAGAGAGGGTGACGAAACGAGCAAGACGTGCACCTAATGGTTAGTCTGCACATAAAGCACAGTCCCACGCAGTTATTTGTATATACAGAGTTGAATTCACCGACTTCACTGCGTTCGTCACCTGGAGGCCTAGACTCTGAAGATGATTATCTCATACCGCATAATGTCTTTTAGTACATTAACCTTCAATTACATAATAGTGTTTGGACATGATTGCTTGATGCCTTGCATAGCTATGTGGAAATTTAAAATAATGCGCAACAAACAAAAAGTCAAGTCAAGATACAAGCTCAGTGCTTAGTTTGAAGACATAATTATTGTCATTCTTCTCTAATACATGAATTAATGAATGAAAACTCTTTATTGTTTACACCTTAAAATAGTACAGAAAATATACAATAAAACTAGTGAAACAACTAGCGGCCTTATCGCTATATTATATCGTGATGTTTTGTGTATAATGTAACTTTCTGTGTGCAAAATAAATTCTTTCTATTTCTATATAAACAGTTCCGTAACACCGAGCTGTTATGGACAGGCGTGGCCATTGTCCCGTTACTCCCGTTATTACGAGTATATCCAATCTTATCCTGTTAATAATAAAATAAATGTATGTTTATTGCTATGAGTATTGTATGCTTTTTTGCAATGGATGTGACATGCAAGTTTAATATTTCGTGACAGGTTCAAGTAATGTGGTAAGTACCTTGAAGTTAATGTCGCGATAAAAAACATGAATATACTAAACACAGGGACACAACAGCGAAGACCAGTTGACTATTTATTATCGTTGATGCTATATCGGGAAGCGAGAAAGAAAATATAGTGAACAAGACCGCCAGACTCTTCTCGCTTTAGCATCCCGAGTGTACCCGAAAAAATTCTTATAATACCCGAGCGTGACGCTAGAGTTAAATTAATTAAGAAATCTGTCTAGGCGCGCCAATAGAAGTTTTCACTTCAAAAATTGCTAAATATCGCCATGGGAAAATTATTCGCAAACTTTTCCCAGCCCTAGTTTTTCTCATATTCATTCGAATCACGAAAAAGTCGCGAAAATCGTCTCGGAGCCGTAGTAGGATCTGAATTTAGAAACAAAATAAATGAACTCAATTCCTGAAGACGAGACCGTCCCGGAATATGGGGCCGTGCATTTCATATGCAAGGAATCATTTTCATTTTGCCTGAAAACTCGTCTGATATATATATTAGCCTGGGGTGCGGTCTGGAATAATGATATAACAAAAGCTCTTTTTATGTTTCTGCTTCTGGGACTTTTATAAATGACGATTAACTTATTTTTAACTTAGTAGTGGTCGCCAAATCGTTTTTTTTTAATAAAAAGTTTGACGAAACCAACAGGACATGTGCCTGATGGTAAGCAACATGTCTGAGACATAACATCACAGTGACACGCAGCTATTGGAACATGAAGAGTCCAAATCATTACCTAGCACTGCACTGCGCTCGTCACCCAGAGATCTAAGATTCTATACTGCCCTATACTGAGACTGCCCTAGTGGCTTGGTAGTAGCTCTGCCTGCGAAGCCGAGGGTCGTGGGTTCGATCCCCACCCAGTGCAAATATTTGTGTGATGAATTAAAATGTTTGTCTGGGTGTTTCTATGTATAATAAGTATGTATTTATAACTATATAAGTATTATATCAGCTATCTGGCTGCCATCACACAAGCTTTGCTTAGTTTGGGGTCAGATGGTGTTGTGTGTGAATTGTCCACCAAAAATTTTTTTTATATCTCTAAGCCCTGTGATTTCTCTGGAAACATTGCCCTTCAAACCGGAACACAGAAATGTTCGCACATTACTGCTTGGCGCTAGAATAACTGGCAAAGGCACTGGTACAAAGGTAATGGTACTTCCCCAGGCGGGTTCTGCCACGAGTTCTACCATTACAGTAACTAATTCGACCATTTACCAATTAGTCCAAGATCCCAGAGCCGCCAGACGTCACGTATTTTCTGATGAACGAAAAGTGGACGATTGAGTAGAGTTAGTACGTACTAAGAACACATGCTTACCAGCTAACTTGCTTAGACGGCCAATTTTGAGATACATAAATGACCGTATAAAATGACTGTACAAACATGCATGCGCGGTCCGAGGGGGGGTCACAGGGACATGACCCCCAAAATCGTATACGTTGAACAAAAAATCTAAGAAAATTTAAATATTTAAAAGTATTTTTGCTCGATTTATTGTATTTCTACTTCTGCCCCCCCCCCCAAAACCTTAAGCTGCGTACTGGTGACCCCCTCCGAAATTCGAGGCTGGGACCGCGCCTGCAAACATGGTCATTTATGTACAGAAGGTACATAAATACATGGTCATATATGTACCTTCTGTACATAAATGACCATGTTTCTAGAAAATTACGGGTATAGATATAAATCATCTGATATCTCTGGTCGACGAGCGCTGTGCAGTGCTAGGTTATTATTTGGACTCTTCATGTTCCAATAGCTGCGTGACACTGTGTTGTTATGGGCAGACGTACTGCTTTCCATCGAGCATATTATGTCTTGTTCGTCCCATCACTCCATCCTACTAATGTTATAAATGTCAATGTTTAGATCTTTGGATATTTGTTGCTCACGTCGTAATGTGTGAACGGACGGTCTACCGCCTAACTAAAGTGTCTTAGCTTTGAAATTGCCTCTCTTTCTTTTCGTTTGAAATGACAGAGACAGCAATAGCAAAACCATAGACGATTTAGTAGGCGGTAGAAAGGCAGATCGGGTTGAAATTTGGAACACAGTCATGACAAGAACAAAGTTAATAAACATTACATATACATAACACAAACATTAAATATAATAACAGAATGCCCGGTTTATGGTAAAGAGCGTCACGAAACAGAGCAAAAAATAGGAGAAGTAATTGCTGTCAACACTTTGAATAAAATAATCAATGATAAATATATTAGCACTAGGTTTATAGAGTTTAGTGAAAAAATATGCAAAATTGTTATAAATCGAAATAAATAGCACTTAAATTTGGGTTGCATAAATATTATATAATAATATATTCATACCAACCCAAAAGACATTAAGGTACAATGTAGTGTAAATAAAATATTTTTAAAGTAAACTGTTAGACAACAAAACTTAGATCTAACAACTAGAAACAAAATATCATAAGTTTATGTCAAGATCACAGATTTCTAAAACAAAAGGCAGATGGAACGTGCGGAACACAGATCCTTAGGTCCGGAAAGCAAATATCAAACGCCAAAGCAAATACAAACTCCAGTCAGTACGAAACTGACTTCCGTCTCGTACGGGAGTCCCGTGTGATTTTATGTTTTGTTTAAGATTATGCCGTCTTGTGTCATCAAACATTGCAAACATTGTTCCCTAAAATAAAAAAAGGAAATTTCATAGGAAACTTAGAATATTTTTACTGGTATTTATATAATTTAGACGATTTTATTTTGATTGAATGAATAGAAACACAACACCTCAACGAAAATAGGTCAGTGTTGCTATACTAAATTGAAATTATTTTCCCTGAAGTTAAGGTAAAATATAGATTCTAATTTTGTTTTGAAGATACTCGTAGACCAAATAATTGATGAACATTGTATAATTTAATTTTAAGCCCTATTTTTGCAATCGTTATTTTTTTTATTTAATGTGAATCGATGCCAAGAAAAAATTCTCGCCGTTACTAGGGTTAATAAAAATACTAATAGTGTTGATGAAAACTATAGTTATGAAACGAATAGATAATAAAAAGTCCTCGCCATTATAAAACGTCTCGTCTATGACCTGTGGATTCTAACTTGATCTGTGCAGTGCTGTTAGCATATATATTTTCAATAATACGAACATATTTCTTTTTTACTCCTTGTTGAATTAGAGCCTCCCAGAGCAGATTGTGTTTGATTGAGTCGAAAGCTTTATTGTAGTGGACAAATGCAATGTATAGGTCTTTCCCATACTCTTGAGATTTTTCTATTAACTGTTTTAATACATGCATACTCGTATGATCAATAGTTGAAAACCCTGCTCTAAAACCATCTTGTTCAATGAGCTGTTCTTCATCTATAGCAACTGAACTAGCGTGTATAGAGTTAGAATCTAGTGTAATTTTGTGCATATATAAACCTCCAAAAGCCAACTTTGAGACCTTTTTAGCAGTAGTGGAGGAAGCTTTGTGCAGGATATCTAATAAAAGTAAGCAAATTGTTGTGTGTGGTGATTTCAACACCAATACTTTAGTAGATTCTTCATCAAAAAATAAATTGATTTTGTTGTGCTAATCATATAACTTGTCGGAGGTATTTGTCGAACCAACCAGCTTGGCAGCTATTTGCTATAACGAAAAAGGGAATATCAGCTACATGTATTGACAATTTCTTTGTAGACTGTGAGTATTTTAACTCGGAGATGGTTAATTGTTTACGATCAAATCACAAAGGACTGAGAATTGGTATCCGCACAAATATAACGCGCAAAGAAGATAATATACAAATTAGGCCCATTACACAAGCTCGTGTTGAAATCCTAAATAATGCCATTGACGAATACTTCCAAAACTCTCCTAATGAAATGACATTAATCGACAATCCTGACAATAGTTATAATACATTTTTTAATACTTTAAGTAGAAAATTTAATGACATCTTTCAATCAAAGCATTTAAATATAAATAGAAAACTCAAATTCGCCGAATGGGCTACAACGGGGCTATTTAAAAGTATGGACAATTTATATAATTTATACAAATTAAGGACATATTGTACTGACATTTCGACACTAAATTATGTAAAAAATTATTCTATAATCTTTAAAAATGCTTGTGTACGGGCAAAATCCTTTTACATACGTGAAAAAATAAAAAAATCTGACAATGTGATAAAAACTGCATGAAAAGTAATTAATCAGGAAACTGGTATGTATAAGCTACGTGACAAACTATGTAAAATTAAATATGATAGTAAAATTATAACGAACACGATTGAAATGGCTAATGCATTTGAATCATACTTTTCTAGTATACCGACGGAAACCACTAAGAATTTGACATCCTCAACATCACAAGCAGAAACTCTACTGCGTGAAAATGTGGATCCGCCATTGTCAAGATTCGATTTTCATGAAGTTACGGCAGGAACAATTTTGAAAACTTTTAAGGATCTAAAAATGAAAGCAACTGAAGACTTATGGGGTCTTTCTACGAAAAGCATCCAGGCTCTAATAATAAAAATTGCTCCTTATCTGGCTAATCTTTTTAATTCATGTATTAATAGTGGGACTTTCCCAAATTTGATGAAGCATAGTAGAGTATTACCATTGTTTAAATCGGGAGAAAAGGATGACCCCAGGTAACTACAGACCAGTATCAATACTGCCATGTATTAGTAAAATTTTCGAAAAACTAATTCTTAATCAAATATCATCTTATTTCATTTCTAATAATTTATTACACGATCATCAATTTGGATTTATGAAAGGACGATCGACAGCAGATGCTGGATCGAAACTGAATAGATTTATTTTTAATGCATGGGAAGATCACTATGATGCCATTGGGGTATTTTGCGACCTGTCAAAGGCATTTGATTGTGTGCATCACCAGACTTTAATGACTAAATTAGCATTTTATGGGATATCGGAATCTGCTGTGGATCTCATTTCATCCTACCTTACTGATCGCACTCAGATAATTGATATTCACGGTGCAAAGTCAAAAGGATCCACCCTAACAATGGGAGTACCACAAGGATCCATACTCGGACCTTTTCTTTTCATCATTTACGTAAATGATTTACTATATCTAGCAAAAAAACAAACCGGCACTGAAATAGTTATGTTTGCCGACGACACGTCCTTATTATTTAAGACCAAGCGAGGTAATGCAAACTTTACAGAAATTAATAATATTTTAAATTTCCTATGTAAATGGTTTGATGCGAATAATTTGGCCTTGAATCCAGCAAAGACAAAGTGCATACATTTTTCTCTCCCCAACGTACAAAGATCGGAACTTAAAATTGAAATGAAGGGAAAAATCATTGAACCTATCACAACAACTACTTTTTTAGGGATCACAATGGATTCCAAACTGCAATGGGGTGTACATATTAAGAAATTAACCGACAAACTTAGCTCAGCGGCCCACGCAGTTCGTCAAATCAGGAAAATAACAGATGTCGCAACAGCTAGAGTGGTGTACTTCGGATATTTCCATAGTGTTATGTCGTATGGTATTTTGTTATGGGGATCAGGTGCTGATATAAATTCTGTATTTATATTGCAAAAAAGGGCAATACGCGCAATTTATAAGTTACCTACTAGGGAATCACTGAAAGAAATTTTTAAAAATATCAAAATCTTAACAGTACCTTGTTTATACATTTATGAATGTATCATGTTCGCTAAGAAGAATGAAATTAACTATAAGAAATTGTCTGACTTAAATCCAAATACTCGCCACACACACAAATTGGTTTTTCCGAGATGTAGATTACAAAAAACAAATGCTTCTTTTATTGGAAATTGTGTACGTTTCTTCAACATAATTCCAAAACAGTTGATAGGTCTCAAAGGAAAAAGTTTAAAATGCCATAAAGAGTCGACTATTAAGTAAAGCCTATTACAGTTCGGAAGACTTTATTCGAGACGGACGACAATGGAGACAAGATGTAATGGCGTCAAGTTTGAGCAATTAACTTCATAAATAATTGTTACATTAAGTACCTACATAATACGCCTACATAATCTAATATCATTTAACTTAGTACATTTTTTGACAAAGCCCCTCTACAGCTTAGCTTAAATACTTGACAAGGCATTTTTACAGCCGCTTTAATTAGGTATGTACTATTGTTATTTTTTATCCTTTAATTACTTCGTAATAAGTATTGTAATCGCATTATAAATTTTGCATTATGATTGTGACGCTACCAAGTGATAACTGTATCCTAAGGTCTGAATAAATGAATTGAATTGAATTGAATTGAATATAGTCCTTGATATTCTATTTAGGATCAGCTTTGAAAAAAATTTGTAAATGTTTGACATGAGGCTAATAGGTCTATAATTTTCAATTACGTTTCTGTCTCCTTTTTTGTCGAGCAAGTTATTAACAAGAAATCCTTGCATTATATATTATCGGTGTAATAATAAATTATTTTAAAATAATGTTTTATGCGTTTATTAAACGTGAAAAATTCCAAAGCTTAAGACAACAATAGTGGGACTTTTTTCTTAAGACTGGGAACATTACACGCACACCAACGTGAGTAATTTGACAACGTCGGTGAGAGCTGTCACGCATACATACCTAATGACTGGCCCCACAGTGTCGTTCACGAAGGTTTCATCTGTTTAGAAATCTGTGGTCAAGATATAGTCATAATATCTTATGACTGTAAAATAAGTAGCATAAGAAACCCCTGACCTACCACATGTTAGGGATAAACCCGAGAGCCCGGTCATTAATCGGGACAACTATAAAAAAAACAAAATTAAAAATTTTGATTAACCCCCGACTACCTCGGATTTGTTATTTGTACAATATTCTACTAGTCAAGCTCGTTCATTTGATACCCATATTGAGGTGAAGAAATATTTTGTCCGCCATTTTGTGAAGGCGGCCATCTTGAATCGATATTAACCAAACATAGCTAAGAACATCCGCACAGATAGGAAATTAACCTTCAAATAAAAAAAAACGCATCATCGGCCCATCCATTTGAGCTCTACGGTGCCACAGACACACACACAGACATCGACGTCAAACTTGTAACGCCTCTTTTTTTGGTCGGGAGTTAAAAACACTTAGGTTAATTTTTACATGAAAATAATGGGAACGGGAACTATGGGTGTAAAACCTCAGGGCGCTGCAAGTACTTTATAAAAGTAACTTGGTTGTATTATCGACGTTGACCCTAGGCCCTGTTATATTGAGAAAGTTTTTCGTACATTATTTACCAAGTATCAGGGATCAAGTTTGGTTTGATAGTACCTAAAATACACGACCGCCATCTGGCGGCATCCTCACGTTATGAACAAACGCGCAAAGTCAATATTGCCTTTCTTTCTGCTTTTTTTTGGCAGAGTTTTTTCTTGATAAAATTGTAAGAAAAGTAAACTTTGCGAGTTCTAAGTAAAGGGAGATTGTGGTGTCGAGTTTCTTTTGGCACGTGGTTAAAGGGAATGCTCGATGAAAACGATTATCAAGCACGAATATTTCAATATTTTGAGAAAAGAAATGTTGTAGAGTTTTTAAATATTCTTCAGAAGCATTTTTCTGTGTAAATAGATAGGGTTTGCGTGTGTTTCGAGCACTGTGCTGGCTTAAAAGCTTCTGTTTGGCGGGGTTGTGTGGTCGCTCTCTCTCCCTTCAATATAATATAATATAATCGATAAATATACATATATACCAATTAAAGTCAATTCATTTGAACACAGATCACTATATTATGAAATAATTGGTTTTTCTATCATAGATCATAATCATTCTATCATCCTTTATGGCCAGTACTAATTAATATCATTCGGAAATAAGAATGATGTAGAAAAGTTTTAGCACGTAACTGGTAACGAGAGAAAAGGAAAAAAATACTTAAATATGAGAGCGATAGATAGCACATGTGCATCGTAATCTTGAACGGGTGAAAATTAACATTTTTAAATTAGCAACATTAAACATTTTGAAGTACTTATTAAACCTTAGATTTAAAGTCTTATTTCTATGTAGCATGTGTCCCACTCTTAATAACAACCAGCACTACACAACAGTATGATACGTGACCACCATCACTTTCTTCGGATGTATTTGCGGGAAGAGAGTGAAATTCACCACCATCACCGCTTTGAGAAGAATCCTTTTAGACTTTAAGCGGGCTCGAAGCTCACTCAATTGCTATCTATTGATTTAAAGTAAAAAAACTGAACTAACCTCTATCTGTGCTGATTTTAACTCTCTCCCATTCATTTCCTCTATCTTAGTAATGTAAAATAGCTAATAGAGCAAGCTGAAGTAGCAATGGGCAGGCCACATCGCTCGCAGAACTGACAACCGATGGGGAAGAAAGGTTCTCGAGTGGCGACCACGAACCGGAAGACGCCGTGTTGGACGGCCTCCCACTAGATGGACTGATGACCTCACAAAGGTCGCTGGAAACGGCTGGGTGCAGGTTGAGCAGGACTATTCGTTGTGGAAATCTAGGGGCGGGCCTATTTTCAGCAGTGGACGTCTTGCGGGTGATGATGATGATAAGTAATGTAAAATACACACCTGTTTTGATTTTCAATTGCTTTTCTTCCGATTTCAAAAAGGAGGAGATTCTTAGTTACGTAGGTTGTTTTTTGTTTATTCCGCGATGCCGCCGATCATGAATCGGTTTTGATGTTTTTTTTCATTTGGTAGATCATAGTTCAGATGTGGTCCCGTATAAATCTTATCGAAATCAGTGTGGCGGTTGTTGAAATATTTACAAAAAAACTAAAATTAGCCATGATTTGCATGTATTTAGACGATATAGTGATATATTCTTATGGAATTTTGTCGAGCATCTGAATTTAATTTAAATTGAAATCGTTTTTTGTTTTTTTTTGGAGAATATATATAAATAAATTATATTTGATTTTACTTGTACCATTTCATTGTGATTGTTTCACTTTCAACTTGTTTATTTCCACTACTGTTTCCAAATTGGCTCCCAATAAAACTTTCTCGATACAAGTGGAAAAAAGTTAACACAAGAATTTCCCGTGCAGAGATCTAAGTTGCCGCTGCCACTTGCTTCTGCTAAGTAATCAGACCAACTTAGTACTAACTTGCTTAGTCTAGTCTGTGGAGCTGTTTCAACTTAGCTGCTTTCATTTTGCTTAGAATTTTCTTTATTCATTCTGTGTAATGAAAATGACTTTGTATTAAGTTAAAATAGTGTTAGTATTATTGTAGAACTAACATTATTTGTAGAATACGCCTGGGGAAGTACTTAAAACACATTCGCAGGAGTTATTTTACCGACAAGCAGTAATGTGCAATTATTACTGTGTTTTGATTTGAAGGGAAGAAATAACGATACAAATTGATAAATCATCGTATTTATATTCCTTGTTTCACGGTCCCTGACTTCCTTTTCATAGATATCTTATATCGTCCTACGGTTGTTTGGAAGATTGGAAGTCTTAATGATAAGGTCGCGAATTGTTACTTTATTTCGTTTAGGCATTTTGTATTTTGTTGTATGTTTTAAATAATAGTTTAAAATGTACAACTTAATAACTATTTCCGTTATTTTCCTGAGATAAAAACGAGCTCAGATAATAAATATAATGTGACTCCAGACTGTTATTATTTTAATAGAAAACAATTGAGCAACGTTCATATAAGCATCCAAAGACACAAACATACAACATGACATTTATAACATTATGGGATTAAAGAGTTAAATCTATGTATTTCTGGGGACGAGCGCAGTTCAGAACCATACAGTGATTTGGACTCTTCCTGTTCAAATACTGTTATGGGCAGACGTGTTGCTGCATATCTTGCGTGCAAGTAATATTTCCACGTTTCATAAAATAAGGACTTTGGCTTATGTACTTCAAAATGTAGAGCTGAAATTCCAAGTTTACGAGCACTCTGTCACCACATCTGTCGTATACACAGACAAAATGGCTAAATGCTCTAATATTTCGAGAGCTGGCGGCAAGTTTTGATTAGGTACTTGAGGCAATGTGATATTTTAATTCGGTATTATAATATAACTAAAATAGGGATTCTCAAAATGACAGATAATTTTGGTGGGATTTCTTACCTGCCTTTGGTGATCTAAATTGAGGGATCCATTTTGCCCCGCTACTCATCAGCCTTCACCTCTTTGTTGGGATGTTGGGCTATAATAGGAAAAACATGCTACAAGTTTTCATCATCATCATCAGTCTGTATTCGTCCACTGCTGGACATAGGCCTCCCCTATGATATGAATATCGTCACTCCATCTAGTCTCAGGGCGTCCTACACTACGTTTACCGATTCGCGGTCTCCACTCCAGAACCCGTCTGCTCCAACGACTATCGTGTCTGCGACAGATGTGACCAGCCCACTGCCACTTCAGTTTGCTAATACGCTGAGCTATGTCGGTGACTTTAGTTCTCTGACGAATTACTTCATTGCGGTTGCAATCCCACGTTTCAGCACCGGAGGCCATAACGGGTAAGACGCAATGGTTACACATTTTTGTCTTGAGACTGTGGGATGGGCGACGAGAAGACTCGACAGTTTTCCAAATGCTGCCCAGCCCAACTGGGTTCTTCTCATATCTTCACTCTCAAAGGTACTTCTACCTAGTTCAAGCATCTACCCTAGGTTTAAAACAAGTTTTCAACTTGCCTCTAATACCTACCTGAAATTTCTTACCAGCTCTCAGAATATATGGTCGTGTCACCAAGCAAAGAGTTCCAGTAAGCCATTTATACCATACACTTACTGTACAGCTCCGTCGTTCGTAAGGGGAACTAGTGTAAGTTAAATACAGGCTGTAAAAGCGTTGATATTTTATTCAAGACATGCTCTCGGCGTAAACTGCAAGTTTGTGTCAGCTTAGCAACATATACTGCCTACGCAGTACGTTGACTGAGGCGCAAGCAAAAAAATAGGGACCCACCCTATTTTTGTTTTAACAATTTATGGTTTACCTGTTTTTGTGACTTTTATTAGTTTTTCGTGGATTTTAGATTCTTTCTATGTATAGATAGATATGTGATGTATGACGATGAAATTTCAAAATGTCATTTAAGTTATTTTTATCTTGTATGCGACATAAATTTATTGAATTAACTTCTATAAACTTAAATAAATTTGACTTTAATTACACAGCACTAACTAGTTTCCCAATAAAGCAAACCTTGTATTACGGGAACCATTTAGCTGATTTAATACTTATTTGATTGTAATACATATTTATGCTACATATTTTTTTCCACAAAAAAATATATATGTCAAAGCCAAACTTGTTAAAAATTAAGTAGATATCTGAATCGAAATAATTAGTTGATTACCTATACTTTTAAATCATTAAAGAGCTGTTTAATCTTTAAGGTAATGTTATTTTTTTCTATTCACGTAGAAATTGTCACCGCTTACAGTGCCACTTCCACGCACAGTTTCAGAGGAGCTAGTACTTTAATTCGCCAATCTCCCAGGGGAGATTAAGAGACAGGTATCTTCTTATGTGTGTTTGTACTCGTAGTTTACGTTTCTTTTATTTTCCCGGAATAGAGATGACAATGTGCTATTATTACAGGCTATTATTTATCTGTGCATTAAAATTTCACCCAGATTATTTGAACAGTTTTTGCTTCAAAGTTTAATAAAAATCCATCCCTACATAAATCACTTTTGCATTAATGTTATTCGTAGGATTAGTAAGATTGGTGGTTTCTATTTATAGGTGATTTTTTTTTTCATAAATCAAACTTTGTTCGACCTCAGTCACTGTAAGTAAGTACTGTCAGCTAAAATGGAGCGCCGATAGCAAGGATTTCGCGGAAGGGGCGCCTGTGTGCTAACTCCTTTATATCTCAGAGGTATTCTTTAACGATTGGCAAACACGGACTCAGCTTGACTTTACTTCGCTATTTTATGTATAGACGTTGGGATTTAGACAATATACGAAGTAGGCCACAGATTTACAATAATAATGGGACCAATTTTGAAGATAATTTAAACGCTAAATTTTCCTGCCACAATGTCTGTTTTACAAGGTATAAGCATAACCAGTCCAGTGCACTTAGGCAAGGTGCAAACGTGGATACTTTTTGTGTCCTATGTTAGATAGGTACAAGCTACGAGTACGTTAACTAAGATTTGTTTTTTTATAGAACCAGTATGAAATCATTCACTCCCTACGCAAACATAAACACTTTTTGTGTCCGTAATCAGACACAAAAGCTGATCGAAAAATATTCCGTGTCGGTAACGGGAAACGAAATGTGCCTACATTTGCGCAGCGCCTAAGTTTCCTCTACTGGCACTGAATGCCTTCTCTTACAAGGAAAGTTCGTAATCAAACTGGCTGGCTAAGTATGGAGTAATAAATAAATAAATATTGGTGGACAATTCACACACAACACCATCTGACCCCAAACTAAGCAAAGCTTGTAACATGGCGGCCAGATAGCTGATATAATACTTATATAGTTCTAAATACATACTTATTATACATAGAAACACCCAGACACAGTGCAAACATATTTGGATTGGGTGGGAATCGAACCCACGACCCTCGGCGTCACAGGCAGAGTTACTACCCACTAAGCCACGAGGCCATGGGAGAGGCCTATGTCCAGCAGTGGACTAAGATAGGCTGATGATGATGATGATGATGAATCCACGAGGCCAGTCATATAGTAGTAATGGATGATTTATGGTCTTTAAATAATATCTTACTTGGAACATAACATATCTCTTTTTTCATGACGTTTTCATTGACTATCAAACCACTTGTAACATAACTTGTACATTGTCTAATTGATTGAGTAGTTCACTCACATTCGACATCTATCAATTCAAACACGCTGAATTTTTGTATCACTGTCTTTCAAGTTATTTGTCCGCGATGGACTCCTAAACTACTAAACCGATTATGATCAAACTTGCACACCGTCTGTAGTTTGATCCAACTTGAAAGATAGGATAGTTTTTATTAGTACAAGCTTTGCTAAGTTTGGGGTCAGTTAATGTTGTTTAAATGATAATATCCGAGCGTAGCCAGGACGGGCCGCTAGTTAGCTAAGTTTGATACCTTAAATCCTATTTTGTTTGAAAAATTACATATTATGCAAACGTGTGATCGTACTTATATATTCTAAGTTCGAGGTCGCAAAAATAGCATTTATGATAATACCGCGTTGTTTCTGCCTCCTATCCTATTTGCATTTATAACGAAAGTTGTAGAAAAAGTTCTATCATATTATCTAAATTTCATTTCAAATCTTTTTTATACGTCGAATCGTTTTGATACAGATGTCGTGGAGAGTCCAGTGCTCAGA
Organism: Ectropis grisescens; assembly: GCA_017562165.1. NCBI lineage: Eukaryota > Metazoa > Arthropoda > Insecta > Lepidoptera > Geometridae > Ectropis > Ectropis grisescens. Next base: position 20,159,999 of record CM029791.1, read on the forward strand.
AATAATAAAATGATCGATTTCATTTCGCTGTACTTACCTAGTTTCTTTGGAAACATGGCCTTCCAACCGGAACACGCTGTATCCAGGCGCGGTCCCAGCCTCGAATTTTGGAGGGGGTCACCATAACGTGGTCTCAGGTTTTTGGGGGGTCACCAGTAGAAATACAATAAATCGAATAAACAATACTTTACTAGTAGCGCCCCACGATTTTGCCCGCGTAGTTCCCGTTCCAGTTGTTTTCCCGCGTTAAAAAATAGTCTATGTACTATTAGATATTTTTATTTTTTTAGGATTTTTAATTTAACGTAAACAATTTGGGGGTTATGTCCCCTGTGACCCCCCCTTTCGGACCGCGCATGGCTGTATCTAATGCATTACTGCATGCCGATAATAACTGGTAAAGGTGTGTGGTACTTCCTCAACTGACAATTGTGTGGTACTTTCCCTCAGTTATCCCATATTGAAAACATAACACAGCATATAATTGCGATCTAAATAATTTTAACTATTCTTGACGCAACCAAAAGGTTGCATTATTCATAAACAGTGCCTACTTCTGGGCCTCGAAGCACTCTCTCGCTAGAAGAGAGTCAAGCCCATAATCCACCATGCTGGCTGGCCCAGTGCGGATTGGTGGACGACGCGTGACATCGAAACATTTTAGGAATATGCTGGTTTCCTCACGATGTCTTCTTTCACCGTTTTAAGTAAGCGGTATTACGCACATGACTTCGGAGTCACAGTGTGTCGCGTGAAATTTGAACCCGGACCTGCGGATGTCTAGTCGCCGATCTCTCGCCTAGACCATCCATAACTTACTTACGTACTTTCTCATAGTTATCGTATATTGAAAACATCACCCATACAATAGGGATTAATCATAGTAAAAATGATTTTAAACTACCTTGATACTTTGGTTGCATTAAAACCGTAAAGTTACAAGTTCCAGCTGAGACCGCGACAGGAGATCGCGACCGGAGACCGCGACAGGCACTTGACTCTATAGAATTGTATGGGCGCCAGTTCGCGCCGAGACCGCGATAGGAGACCGAGACACGTGTCGCGAGACATGTGTCCATACAATTCCATAGTGTCAAGTGCCTGTCGCGGTCTCCGGTCGCGGTCTCGCGTCGCGGTCTTGCGTCGCGGTCTCGTGTCGCGGTCTCTTGTCGCGGTCTCCGGGCGAACCGCTACCTTAAGACAGACGCGGTCTCGCGGTTCCTAAAAATTAAACAAGTAAACGTTATTTAAATACCTCACCAAATTTAAACTGCAACGTTAATACAAACTATCATCCGTTGTTACATTATCCTACAACATTGTGTCTTTTATGACTGATAAAAGATTGCTCTTGCAGTTTACATTTCAAAGAATACCACAAAATGGCGCATTCTGCTAGAGTTGATGTGATGCATTTTCCTAATCTAACATCTTTATTTTGCACATTCTGTTGAGTGTACCTACATTATAGCAGTCTGCAACGTTAATAACATCTCGTGTCGAAAATATTGAACCACGTTATCTTCATATAATGCCTGTCGTTTAGCTTTGGAGAAAACGATAGTGGCACTAATCGTTAGTGGATTGGAATGATGGCGCGGTGCCTTAATGCAAGTAGACTCTCTTGTAGTACATTGTATGTAGCTGCTTTCGATTTGTTGTTGAGCGTAGGTTATCCTTATTTGACACCAATACTTAGCACTCTAGGATTATAAACTTTGGTTTATATTAGAAGGCCTTCACTTACACTACGCACAGGCACAAAAACCAATATAGATACATACCTACTTGAAGAACATCTTAAAGCATTTTATTGTTTTCTTTAGGCAAATGGCCGGTAGAAAATATCAACCTGGCATCACTGAAACTGCTTGGCATATTATGGGCGAGATTAGCGACAGGGGGGCGAGGGTGGGGCAGTAGTTCGGAGTGACTCAGGAGATGACGTACATGAAGGTCGGTATTTAGTATGTTTGTCGTATGGGCGTTCCTGTAAATGAAAGTTAAACCAAATGCCACAAATAACTCAATATTGTTTTATTGGTAGGAGTTTCTTAAGGCAGCCTTGGAGGAGATGGGGATTTTTCCACAAATTGTGTTGCTTTTATATTACCCGAAGAAACTGCGTTCCTACCTGGTGTCCCATGATACCACATCTTTTTTTATTTTTAATCTTATTCTCGTAAGTTTTGTAATCGTTCCTGCGCTTCATACTGTAATATCTAGATGGACATGCCAAGAAGGGTTACATGATTACGTGACAACAATATAGTGCTCTGTAATTGGTCAGTACTTGACATTGGTTATTGTGATATAAATTATGTAAGTGGCAAAAATAATTATTAGACAGTATTAACTATTGCCCTGATAAAATACGTTTTACTACACATATTGTTATACAACAGTATAAAGAAATACTACCAGTAGTTCATTGCCTTTGACATTATCGGAGTTTGTCCCAAGAGGAGAAACTCCGATATTGTCTAGACACGGGTAGGGTTGTCGCAAACAAAAATCCTTATTACCAAAATAAAATTAAAACATATGGAAAACGTCAGCCCTGAGTCTCGCTCCTGCAATACTAACATTGTAATGTAGGCAATGCAGGAGCGCGCTTTCCCGCGTCTCACCCCGCACGCCCCGCACCTTTGCCCCGTCTAGACGGCTTCGTCGAACGACTGTATGATTTAACAGACTGTGGTAATACCATGAAAATAATCAATATACAAATATAAAATGCTTTATTGCTGTTTGTAGGTAAAATAAAACAGCAGGTTCTACTTGAAAGAGTAACAAACATGTAACAAACAAAGAGTAACACGTACATACAAACTTTCACATTTATAACATAACACACATAAATGTTAGTACCCATTTTTGCTTCCTCATTCTTCTAGCAATCAAATTTACCTAGCCCCGTAGATTTGATTAACATAAATAAGAATTTAGTTAGCTACTTCAGCGGCGAGCTTTCGAGCCGTATTTACCACCGCGACCAAATCTATGGTAAAATATGCCGAGCCCGTGGAATTTAATCAACCATTACCGGGCACCATCAACGCTGTATGAATAGGCAGTAACACAACTTTTGTAGTGGTAGGGCTGTTTTTAGAGTCCGCCTGGGGAAGTGCAGATAAACTCTTTATTGCACTTATTTAGAAAACAAAATAACAAAAATATTCTAAACTTAAAAAAACAAAGTAGGAATTGGCGACCTACCTTATCGCTAAGAGCGATCTCTTCCAGGCGACCGCAGTATGGAAAAGGAGAAAAGAAGAATAAGAAGACGGTAGTTATGATAGTTGCTAGTGCTAGTCCGTCAAGCAGTAGTGTGAAAACATTTCTATGTTCCGGTTTTCAGGGCAATATTTACAGAGAAATTGTTGGGCTCAGAGATAAAACACCTTACGTCTCCGAGTGACGAGCGCATCGTTGATAGGTTATAATTAGGACTCTTCATGTTCCAATAGTTGCGTGTCACTGTGCCGTTATGTAGCAGATATGTTGCTTACCATCAGGCACATGTCATGCTCGTCTCTTCACTCTATGCTATAAAATAAAAAATGTTAGAACCTAGATATAAAACCGTAAAACAGATCCTAAGGTGAATGAGTGCTATCACATGAGAGTTTGCTATAATTCTGCTTTACCCCTGTATTGGGCACAAATTCTTATAGTCTTAGTTTCCTCTATCTCACTCTGGCGATGTAGTAGTTGCAGAATGAATTTAAGAGTTAGAGTAGAGCAATTTAGAGTATACTCTTCGAAATGCATCCGATAAAAAACTGATAAGCTAGCAAGTCGTTCAAACTTACTGGTTTAAAAATACTGTGCAGCTCGTAAACATAATAAATTACCATGAATTATACCCTCAAACGTAACGTTTCGCATAGTTGCCAACTCGAATAAATCAGGCCAAATAAAATTTGGTACGTTTTGTATCCCTGAAGACTAAAGTTTACATCAAGGACTGCTCTGCTGTCCGACTCAGTTAAATACTTAACAAAAACATTTTTATACAAAATTGAAAACTTTATTAGATTTAGTAGCGCTCTCCGGTTTCGTCCGCGTGGTACCCGTGTCCCTGTTTTTAGTAATTATAAATATGTGTTATTCCAGATTATAGTCTGTCTGTCACCAATTTTGATCAAGATCTTGCTTCTTGATTTTTACTTGTAATAGTTTTTTTTTTATATAAAGAATGACGAGACGAGCTTGACATGTGCCTGATGGTAAGCAACATAACAGCCACACACACCAGCACAGTGACACGCAGCTATTAGAATATGAAGAGTCCAAATCATTACATAGCGCTGCACTGCGCTCGTCACCCAGGGATCTAAGATGAGATCGCTAAGCCCTGTAATTTCCCTGGAAACATTGCCCGTCAAACCGGAATACAGTAATGCTTACACATTAATGCTTGTTAACAAATTAATAAATCGTCAACCAATTGTACAGTCAGATTTTTTTTTTTAACTAGAATAGGTTCGCACTTGACCACCATCTCGCCTGATGTTAAGCGATGATGCGATCTACGATAGAGCGTGCTTACCTAGAAGAAACCGATTCACTCTCGATTTGAAGACACCAAGATTGTAACCATCGGGGAAACCCACTCAGGCAACGCATTCCACAACCTAGACGTTCTTATCACAAACGTGGAGTCAAATCGCTTCGTTCGTGTTTTTGGAACATCAGCCATGAAACGATGTCGCCTTTTTGTGGAACGAGAAGTCCGATAGAAGAAAGGGCAAGGTGGAATTAGATCATGCAGATCAGTTGCACACTCTCCGAAGACTTTCTAGTCAGATCGTCAAATTTATAGAAAGCTTGTTCGTTCAGCCAGTTTTTCAACTGAAATTTGAAAGACAACTTAGATGGCGCATCTACAATTTGGTGGTGGTGGGTGGTTTAACCTGAATTTTGTAAATTTCTTGAGTTAGGTACCCACTAGAAACATTTTCGAGGGCCAAATCTACGAACTACCTCGCTGTGCCCGAGCCAAAGAGCACTTTACACTCAAGCCTTGTTATGAACAACTATTCCGATTCGGTCCGGTTGTCGACGAGAGTTTGTGAAATACACGGGGAAACATACGATTTTTTTTTGCAAAATTTTGCTTGACCTTGAATTTTTGCCATTTGTATTGAATATTGCGATGACTTCCCTAGAAGCTATTGTCAATAAACACAAAAAAATAAATTAATTGAAGTCGTGGTTGACGTTCTAAATATTCTTACGAAGCGGTTTGACTCCACTTTCCTAATAAAAACACAGTGTAGAAAGCGGTGCCTGAGTGGATTTTCCCTATGGTTAGATACAATCTTAATATCTTCAAGTTTAGAGTGAAACAGTTTCCTCTGGGTAAGCACATTACTTTAGTTAAACCTATCACGTAATATTAATAAAATCATTTAGCTCGAAATCTCTTCATTTCTTGAATTAAGTAATTTAAAACGCATTCTAATTAAGTTGTATTCTAAGAAAAAAAAAATCTAAAGGATAACGATAAACTTCAAATTTTCTTCCTTAATATATTACTACCGGTAGGAGTTATGTTTATTCAAACTATACCTTTTTAATCAACAAGATTGCTATGACAGAGCCAACAAAGCAATCCAATACGGAATCTAATTTACTTCCACGATCGAAGAAGCCCCGAATAGTATCTAATATAAGATAATGGACCCAGAATGAAGCCTTGTGGCATCCCTAAATTAACGTTTTGGGTGTAACTTCAATGATTACCATAATTAGTTTTACTTTTACGTTATTTTCAACCGAATGCAAGAGGTTACAAAGTATAAAATTGAATGATCATGCAATGGAAACTCGGTTTGTGAAATGTCTCATTTTCTGCTTCCAATTACGTAGTGAAAATTCTAGAGGAAATGAGGAAACCCGACGGTGGGCCTTAGAACGCATCAGGGACATATTAGCATACTTAAGAGGGTCTACGGTGTTTTGGGCTCCTTTGTGTGTGGGGAATTGAGGTCTGGGAACAATTTTTGGCACCTCATTTAACTGTTCGTGTATAAGTATTTGATGTCGCAGGCGTTAATTGCAGGTGATCCTAGTGGTTTGAGCTTGCAATTTGATAAACGTGAGAATTGGTATGTTTCTAGCTCAATCAATTCGTAAGCTTTGAAATCGAGCTGAAATTTGGAGCTCAAAAAGATTGTATTCTAGAATAACACAATAGTCAACACGCAGATTTGTTCAAGAATTGCACGTAGAAACTATTAAATAAAATAAATAATATAGTTATAGAGTCAGCCGATAGGAAACAAACGTACCTACAACTTAGTAATACTAAACTAGTCAAAACACAACCCCCCCTCCCCCCTTATTTTCCCTTTCTTCTCCTAATCCAAGAAATATATAAAAAAAAGATAATTGTAACGACAAAGGTCACGGACACCGGAGTCTGTGGTGCGGCAAAAAAAAAGTAAAGTAGTTTTAAACATCACGAAAGTTGAATACGTCGTCAGCTCAGGCCCGTGAACAAAATTTATGCGTCATTTGATACACTAGGCTTTATCTCGAAGGCTTTCGACAGGGTTTGGCCTGTTGATTTTGATGGCCTTATTAGCAAGCTATCTAGTTATGGATTGTCTTCATCAGCGCGAGAGCCAGTGGACAGCAAACTAAGGTACTGAGAGAGAGTATGATTGAGCGTTTGAACTTGGCCCTTGAGGAAGTCTCTGAATGGGGCGAAACCAATCTGGCCAAGTTTCACGAGGGAAAGACGCAGGCGTGTCTGTTCTCCGCAAAAAGGAGTCCATTTCAACAGACTCCTACTTTTCGAGGTGTATCCGTACCGGTTACTGATCATCTTGAGCTTTTGGGCGTTACCTTGACTTCTACGCTCAACTTTGGCTCGTACATCGAGTCCAAGGCAAAATTAGCTGCTAAAAATCTAGGTGTCCTCTCAAAGGTGCGAAAGTACTTCAAATCTGAACAATTGCTTTTGTTATATTAAGCACAGATTCGCTCTTGTATGGAGTACTGTTCGCACCTTTGGGATGGATCGGCTAAGTATCAGCTTGAGGCTCTGGAATCGATCGAGAGGCGTGCCAAAAGGCTCATAGGCAAAGAAATTCTAGCGCGAAAAAGACTTCAAAGTCTTGAACATCGCCGCAAAATTGCTAACTTATCGGTTTTTTATCGGCTACACTTCGGAGAGTGTGCAACTGATCTGCACGATCTTATACCACCTTGTCCTTTTTTACTATCGTACTTCTCGTAACTCGAAAAAGCGGCACCGTTTCGTGGTGGATATTCCAAAGACACGGACAAAGAGGTTTGTCTCCACGTTTGTGATAAGAACGTCTAGGCTGTGGAATGAGTTGCCTGAGTGGGTTTTTCCCGATAGTTATAATCTTGGTGTCTTCAAATCGAGAGTGAATCGGTTTCTTCTAGGTAAACACGCTCCATCGTAGACCGCATCGTCGCTTAACATCAGGCGAGATGGCGGTCAAGTGTAAACCTATAAAAAGTAAAAAAAAAAAAAAATAGGAGACCTATGTAGGATGATAGAAGGGTATAAAATAATAAGATTCAGCACTGTGCCTCTTCAACTTCCACTCATTTGGACATCTTACAATTTTTTTTTTTTATCTATAATAGGCCGCCAATAAACATAAATGCCGGCATAATACTGAGTCTTATTATTTTATACCCTTCTATCATCCCACTTAGGTCTCCTGGTGTATCATATGACCCATAAATTATGTTTTGTTCACGGGCCTGCAGTCTACAAGCCAAAATAAGGAACCCAAAACATGTTCTCCAAAGATTCTGCTTCAGGATTTAGTGTGGTTAAACACAGCTGCGTCGAGCCTTCTTACGTTTGAACGTTATTTTTTTACGGCGAGTATTTTTTTAATTTATGGCTGGATTCTTTCCCGTTTGACACAGACGATAGCTGGATTTAGTCTGAATTATGGGTTTTATTTTCGGAGCCAAAAGTTTATTTTTTTCCTTTATTTCATAAGACAGGCCGGAGGCGTCTCACGGAATTATTTTTATGAGAAAGGACAAATTTTCTCGGATACAAATTAAATTAGAAAGATAGAGACACGCGTGGAAAATAATTACATTACTCGGTGTCTCGTGGGAATAACTTAATTTGTTATTTCTACACAATAAAATGTACTTTTTTATACCTACTAGCGGCCCGTTCCGGCTTCGCTCGGATATTGTCACATAAAGCCCATTAATCGAAATATAAACTATCCTATCTTTTAAGTTGGATCAATCTACACACATGCTGTCCAAATTTTATTAAAATCGGTTAAGTAGTTTGGGAGTCCATCGCGGACAAACATCGTGACAGGAGATTTATATATAGGTATTAAGAATGCTGTTAAAATGTAGCTTATTTGACACGTTCGTAGATTGTATTGTATTGTATCCTATCTCTCAAGTTGGATCTAACTGCACATGGTGTGCGAATTTTATTATAATCGGTTAAGTGGTTTAGGAGTACATTGAGGACAAACATTGTGACACGAGATTTATATATATTAAGATTTGGTATTTCAAGCAGCTATTTTAGTCTCAGTTGTTTTGCAAAACGTTATTTACACTTGAATGTATCCTTTATTTAACGTTTTTAAAATTATTTTCAAACTAGCATCGCACGATTTCACTTGCATAGTTCCCACATCCGTCGCTGTCGATAAAAATTTGGCCTATGTGTATTATACGTTTAGATACGGTTATGTACATATTATACATAGGTAACACAATCTATGTATTATATGTACAAAACGCGATTTCATTGATTTCTTCAATTTCATCGAGATATCTGCAGTGTTTATTCTTTGAAGGAGGTAATTTGTTACAGTTGTTTCTTTATCGTATCACATCTAATTTTAATTTAACGTATACAATCTTTCAACTGCGATTTGTTGTGATATGGATTAATAATCTGGATTAAATTAATTTGATTTAACTTTTGTTTCTCAAAGTTACGGCTGATTTAGTACGGAGAACGGCGTCTGAAGATCTGGAGCCCTTAATTCAAATCGCATTCGCACCACTGTCTTCTCGAAGTGACATGCGTAATACCGCTAACTTAAAACATGTGAAGGAAAACACAGTGAAAAAACCGATGCACCTGGAAAATTTCAAGATCATGCATCATCCACCAACCCTCACTGGGACAGCGTGGTAGATTATGGCCTTGACTCTCTCCTTGTGAGAGAAGGACCTGAATTCTTGCAGTGGGAACATTTAGCAGTCTCCTTATGTCTATGCCGGCTTACCTGCTGCTGCCGGTACTCTATATGATTAAATAACCAATATTGGAGAGTTGTAAAATAGGACGCTTGAGAACTTCTCTGTTATCTGATTGTCTCAGAACGTGAGACCACAAGTCCCTTCGCGACCTTGTTCCGTTATCGTCCCATTGTCGCGTAGCAATTTTCCCCGAATTACAATATTATTGTTTACGATCAACAGTGAAAGGATTCGGGTATTTCCCCAGGGAGGGATAAAAAACCCCGGGCACCGTGCCGGGTTAGGGTTGCTGTCACCTACTTCACAGAAGCGTAGATCAAGGTGATAGGACCCGTGCGTGAAGAAGTTTTCGTATCACGTTTTTGCTAATAAAATTTCATGTTTCTTTTATTCTCCAACATTCAATACGGTATTTGACAATGTTGAAAATTTAACATAAATTATGATAATCTTATTAGATAACACATTAAATAAAGTGTGTATTTTTTGTGAAATACGCCAACGAAAATTTAAAAAAATACTGAATTTTTGTCATCGACGTAAACGCACTGTTAAGGATGGCAACGCTGGTGACGTCACACGGCAGTAAATATGCCATAGTAAACGGTTTCTTTGAGAACAGTGATTTATTTACTGGTGTGTGACGTCACGCGCGTCACATGACCAGACACAGCGTTTTTGGCGGGCTTTTTTGAACTTCATACTATAAATTTCGAATTTATTTTTAATGTTAAAACAGTGGATCTTGCGGAAATATTCATGTGGTATGTATATTACGTAATCAAAAATCATTTAACCCTTATAGCGTTCTCTTCCATAATACTACGTTTTGAAATTAACTCTTAAATTTCAACGGTTTATCTCAATGACTGACAACCCTATATCACTAAATTGATTCGGGCAGGGATACATCATGGCGAGACAGGGACTATGTGGGAAAATAGTGGATAGGACTTGGATCTATAATCGAGAGTATGTTCTGTTATTTTTTTTCTAACTTTAATATCTCTAAGCTGATTGACTAGACTGGTCTATATAATTTATCTGTAATTAGTTAGTTAGGTATGTACCATAGTGTAGCCTTTATTGTATTTTAGTTTTGTAATAAAAAAATATTTTTTTTTTTTAGTTTTTTTTGTTTTAATTTTCATTGCTATCTCACATAATGTTAAGCGATGACACGGTCTACGATGGAGCATGCTTACCTAGACGAAACTGATTCACTTTCAACTTGAAAACCAAACCCCAATCAAGATATTCTGATCACAAAAAAGAGTCAAACCACGTTCTAGTCTTTCGAGCTACGAACAGTCTGATAGAAAAAAGGCAACATAGTATTAGTTCATACCGATCAGCCAAGCGTAGGTAATAAAAATACCAATATCCAATATAAAAACATGGTTAAAGCTAAAAAACGATAGCTTATTTTGTCTACCATAGGGTGAATTTGTATTTCTTTGGTTTCATGAGGAAAAACTGCCTATTATGTTGGAAAGGAGAAAGACAAGGCGACAATTCGCCACGATATTCAAGTGCGGGTTTGCGGATGACGAGTATCCTCGCTTTGCATTCTAGTACCTGGTTGACCGAGCTTTGCTCTTATTTTTTTTAAATGATATTTAGGCAGGTACGAATTACGTAGTGATGACTTACTTAGACCTACTTAGATACGAATTAAATGCATTTATGAAAGGCTCTAAGTAAAAAAAGAACAAAAAGAAAACATCCGAGTGTGACCATCAGGATTCGAATCGGGGCCTGTTGACTCCGGGGGCGAGCATATTCCATCTGAGCCATTTAGACTTAAAGAACAGTGGCGAAATAAGTTATCGTATTCTAATGACATTGTATGAGTTTTTCATTGTCTAAAAACGCGCATAAAATGATTTTTTTGAAAAATAAAACCTAGCTAGACCGATTTATCGTCCCCGAAACCCCCTGATACATAATTTCATGAAAATCGTTCGAGTCGTTTCCGAGTTTCAGATTCTATATATATATATACCTACAAGAATGGGTCGTTTAAAAGTATACGATTATCAAGATATTTGGGATAGTATCCCGCTTGTATCTCTGATAATTTTTCCACATGATTCGTCTGCAGTCGCTGTATCGATTTTCACATGCTAGCAGCTAATCGCACACTAATTGTGTGTAAAAATATACATACTACTGGAGTCCGGCTTCGTTTGGTTAATGTCATGTAATAGACTAATTATTTGCAATAAAAAATACGACCATAAATTGAGCTATTAACTATGCTATCTCAAGTTGAAATAAATTACACATAAATGCCAACTTCTGGTAAAAACTTGCCTTGATAAAGAGTCACTGGGAATATACATACATCATCACACATCTATACTAATATTATAAAGCTGAAGAGTTTGTTTGTTTGTTTGTTTGTTTGTTTGTTTGTTTGTTTGAACGCTAGGATCTCGGGAAGTACTGGTCCGAATTGATAGATTATTTTTCTATTGGATAGTCCATTTATTCAGGAAGGCTTTAGGCTATAGAAAATAACTCTATTATTAATTGAAGCGGAGCATGAAACAAAAATAACAAAATCGGGAAAATATTCCCCTTTTGAGAGTTTTCGTACGTTTCGTACTTTGACATGACACATGACAGCATGTGTCAAAGATTGCGTCATTGAATTTCAGTAATCTGTGCATTGAATATTAAACCTTTGCTATTTTTTTTTTCTAAATCTGAGTTGGTACGACCAATTTCCGACAGGTGGCGTAGCAGGTAGCTGAAGAGGTTTTTTTGTTTGAAATCGATATTCTCAGGAATGAGTGAACCGATTTCAGTCATTCTTTCACCGTTGGATTTGTACGGGATCCCGATGAGTGCTATATAATATACCACGGGCGAAGCCGGGGCGGGCATCTAGTAATTTATATATATGATGTTTAACCCCTAACCAATTGAACAAAGGCCAATCAACTTAACGTTCCCAAAACAAGCCATCCAATTAAATTCACAAACAAGTTCTGTGAACCATAAAACCCCAAATACCTGACTCGTGGAATAAAAATAAGTGGTTTCATTAAGTCGTATAGATCTGAACCCTATCGCAATGACCCGTATTTCATTAAAAAACGACTGAAATTCGCGTGCGCCGTATCGCGGTAAGTAATGCATTAAACTCGGTAGCATTCTCGATCTAACTACCATCTCTCACGGAAAGAGAAAAAGATACTTCAATTTTAAAAAATACAGCTTTTCCTAGAATAACTGTATAGTATAAAATATATTATGTATATTTTTTGGAACGTTGATTTTTCTGCTCGACACAACTGAAAAAAACGTGAGACCAAAATCATAAGAAAAATATAAAACGGAAGTGACGCGTAAAAACTGCCCGTGAATAGATTTGCCAACTTTATTTTTCAATAAAGCAATATATTTTATGCAATTTGTGTTGTTACTACATTATCCGAAAGAACGTCGTACCTATCTTGTGTCCAACTCCACATCTTTTTGGAATATACCTATACGTATGTATATGTACTTGGGTGTTATGGCAAGACCCATCAGTCACAAGTTCTGCTATGCACTTTATAAAAAAAGTTTTTTCACTTCGCTGTTTCACATCTCTGGGAACATAGGCATTGAAACCGGAGGACCACAGCACTGGCCTTTACTTGACTGGCCTCGTGGCTTAGTGGGTAGTAACTCTGCCTGCGAGTCCAAGGTTCGTCGGTTCGATTCCCACCCAGTGCAAATATTTGTGTGATGAATTGATGAATTCAAATATTTGTACTGTGTGTGTCTCAGTGTTTCTATGTAAAACAAGTATGTACTTATATACAACTAGTTAAGTATTATATCAGCTATCTGGCTACCATAGTACAGTACCCGGCGAAAAGGATTGCACATCGGCCTTTGGAGGGAGGACAGTCGGCTGAATTTGGCTTCGTAGAGCGTCATCTCTGTCGCACGAAATACAAAAAGTCACATAGGTAGTGTGCGACAGAGATGATGCTCTACGAAGCCAAATTCAGCCGACTGTCCTCCCTCCAAAGGCCGATGTGCAATACTTATTTATTTAGAAATAATCCGTAATTTCATCTATCCATACTAGTGTTGTAAAGCTGAAGAGTTTATTTGTTTGAATGGGCGACTACCAACTACTGGACCGATTTCAAAAATTCTTTCACCTTTTGATATGTTCATGATCCTAGAGTGCTATATAGGTTATTTATGTACCACGGGTGAAGCCAGGTCGGACCGTTCGTTAATTAATAATTTCAAAACTTCAGACTGGCTTCGCGGCTTAGTAGGTAGAAGGCCTGCGAAGCCAAGGGTCTCGTGGGTTCGATTCCCACTCAGTGCAAATATTTGTTTGATAAATTCAAATATTTGTACTGTGTCTGGGTGTTTCTATGTGCAATAAGTATGTATTTACAACTATATTAGTATCAAATCAGCTATCAGGCGCACATTATACAAGCTTTAGATGGTGTTGTGTGTGAGTTGTCCACCAATTTTTTATTATTTATAGATACAAAGTACACACAGTTTATGTCAGCAATACCTATAGTTTTGCGTTAGTTTTAAGTTATTATATACCAATAGCAGCCACTGTAAAGAAAACATCCCAACCTGTACTTTTAAACTGCAATATAAGCCTAACGATCCAATAGACTCGGTGAACGCACAAAACTGGCGAAACTCAGAAATGGAAAGAAATCACAAAAGCAGTCTTCTCGAACTTTCCTTTGTTGTCAGAACAAGTTTACGTCCGTCGACCGTTAACTTTTATCCTCACGTAAAGCCAGGTGAAAGTTAGAAGATTTATGGGAAAACAAAGAGGTGAAAATGCCTTAATGGAACAGAAAACAGATTCATGGTTTCATTTGAGATTTTGTTCCTATGACGGGTTGAAAATGATTTGAAGCCTTAATTCTTTAGGTGCGTCAGGCACGTTTTGTTACGGGTTCTTATGGGTTTATGTCACCGATATGCGTGTGTTTGAGGTGGTGGCGTAGCGTAAGAGAGAAAGAAGAGCAGTGGAACGAGATATTCTTGTTAGAAGTTTTTTGAAGTGGTGAAATTTTGTGAGTTCATGTTACTGGCTTACATAATAGTAGTACATAGGTATGTAGCTATAATGAAGTTTTGTGCATCATCGCGATGCCTATGACCACCAGTTTTTTTTAAATACCACTTAATAGGCTAATCATCCTCCAAACTCAATTTTAAGTCAATGTTTCCTAAAACATGTCTCACTCACTCTGGCGCTCTTACCCATCGAGGCATTAAAATTGAGTTTAGGGGATGATTGGCCCCTTAGATCGGTCTGTCTTTTTGGAAAAGGCTTTAAAATAGATGTCTGACGAACATATTATATACGATACAAAATGAGTATGAGAATTTAAGTAAAGTTAAGTCATTATTTTGAAAGTTTTAAAGCGACTGTTAAGCGAAACGGGTGACGGAAAGTGTCTGGGAGTATTGGGGCCTAATTTTTAAAGATAGACTGCAACATACGTGATAATCAGTTATTAGAGAATACGTGAAGTAAGTAATGTTTTTATGTATCTTCTGGACCCCATATCACAAAATTGGTCGTCTAAACAAATTAGCGAGTAAGCATGTGTTCTTAGTACGTATTAACTCTACTCAATCGTCCACATTTCGTTCATCAGAAATTACGTGACGTCTGGCGGCTCTGGGATCTTGGACAATGGTGTTTGTAACCAGTGACCAAGTCAACTGATATTCACGAAAGTTAGTTTTATGTGTTACTAGATGCCCGCCCCGGCTTCGCCCGTGGTATACTATATAGCACTCATCGGGATCCCGTACAAATCCAACGGTGAAAGAATGACTGAAATCGGTTCACTCATTCCTGAGAATATCGATTTCAAACAAAAAACCTCTTCAGCAACCTGCTACGCCACCTGTCGGAAATTGGTCGTACCAACTCAGATTTAGAAAAAAAATTAGCAAAGGTTTATATTCAAGGCACAGATTACTGAAATTCAATGACGCAATCTTTGACACATGCTGTCATGTGTCATGTCAAAGCACGAAACGTACGAAAACTCTCAAAGGGAATATTTTTCCCGATTTTGTTACATTCTTGTTTCATGCTCCGCTTCAATTAATAGTAGAGTTATTTTCTATAGCCTAAAGCCTTCCTCGATAAATGGACTATCCAATAGAAAAATAATCTTTCAATTCGGACCAGTACTTCCCGAGATCCTAGCGTTCAAGCAAACAAACAAACAAACTCTTCAGCTTTATAATATTAGTATAGATTTAATGTTTCATGTGTAATGTCAAGTCCAACTTGAGATATAGGACAGTTTTTTTCGATTAATGGTCTTTATGACAATATCCGAGCGAAGCCGAAACGGGCCGTTAGTGAAAATATAAAGGTTTAGGCCCACAGCTGATTGAGACAAAGTGTTGTGTACACGGTTAGTTCGTATAACAAATGGTTGGCTACGTGACATTATACTAAATCCAAAATGGCGGACGCCCAGAAAAGCGTACATACTCTACTATACCGGCTATACCCGTATCATGAACGTGTACAAAAACTAGGAAAGGAAAAAGGAAAGGATTTTCTCATAAAAATACGGAATAGCCGACTTTTAAACATGTTTTTTTTTGTAAATTTTGTTTCGTTAAGACATAACGAGAAGCCAGTACAAAAATAATAAAACAAATTTATTTACCTTTGTTCGAAAAGTTAAATTGTTGTTTTTAAAAATAAATTTATTGAGATCAAAAAGAAAGAAATAATAGCCCAAGGGATTTTTATGAAAAGGTAATTTGTTTCAAACGATTACTTTACTTTTAACGAAATAGACTTGAATAAATTTTTTGAATTCACATGTCAGTGAATACACGTGATACAATTTTGGTTTTTTAACTGGCTTTAATATAAAGCGGCCAAGTGCGAGTTGGACTTGGCCATGAAGTGTTCCGTAGCAGCAAGTAACAATGTACATAAGTTCTTGTAGTTCCTTGTAACTTTGATCGATGTTTTAAAAATCTTATATTTATGACGTACGTAGGTACTAAAAATAAACTACATACTAGATTGAGTTCAAACCAATTTTCGGTCATATATATTTTTTAGCTTTAGCATTCTCTTATTTTAGAAGTATATGTATTTTGTAGTGGTAGAACTCTACCGCCAAGCAGTAATGTGCAAACATTACTGTGTTCCGGTTTGAAGGGCAATGTTTCCAGAGAAATTACAGGGTTTAAAGATAAATCATCTTAGATCTCTGGGTGACGAGCGCAGTGCAGTGCTAGGTAATGATTTGGACTCTTCATGTTCCAATAGCTGCGAGTCAAGCGAAGTCCATTACCTAGCACTGCTCTCGTTGCCCAGAGATATAAGATATTTTATCTCTATGCCCTGTAATTTAACTGGAAACATTGCCATTCAAACCGGAAATTCGTCTACTCTTATTATACAATTCCTGGTCCATATTCATTACACAAATAATTGTCCGGGTTATAAATACCACGACCCATAAAATCAAAACAAATGTGACCAGTCTTTTCCGTGAAATTCGAAAATTATTTACGCATCAAATACTCGCATACTCCGCCGAACGGCCAAAGATCAAAGGCAGTCGATTAACTCTGTGCCCCAGTTAGTCTCGGCTTGCTCCAGTGACCGAGGGAGATCGGAATGCATCCAATAGTTCAGTTCCTCCTTACCGCAAATGCCATCCTTTGCATTAATATTAAACCATTGGATGTGCCCTGAGCTCCTTGAAATTGGTAACTACGTCTATGTGTGTAGCGTAATGGTTAACTTATCACCAATCTATTTGACCCCTAGAATCTCTAGCGGCGAGGTATGCTGTGGTTCTACTTATTTTGGTTGTTGACAACGAATAGTGATAGGTAGAAACGCCCGGCGTTCACCTCTTCCTAACAACCGACTAGAACAGAATGACACTCACTCACTCTGTAACCCAACGCTGTAACCGGGCAGAAAGGGTAAGCTCAATCTTCCCAACGATGACATAATTCCGTGCGCCTGAAGTTTGGGAGGGCACATCCAATGGTTTATATCGATGATCCTTTAGAGTGGGATCGGTGACTCATTGTCAGGAGGAAGTTTCTTACATTAAATATCAGGGCTGGCGGATTTACTGATATATATTTATTTACTAGCAGTGGTTCGCGGTTTTACCTGCGTGTTTCTCGTTCCCTTTATTTTCCCGGCATAAAAAGGTTGTCTAGTTATTCCAGACTATAATCTAAATGTGTTCCAAATTTCATTTCGACCCGCATTGGCGTCCTGACGTGATTGCACAATAAATATTTTAAAATATTATAGGTATGTATGGTAGAACGACCTACAAAGATTTTAAGACACCCAAGCATCCATCGAAGTTACGGCTGGTCTAGTCGCGAGAACGGCGACTGCTCATTAAACCCTCTACACACGAATCCTAAAATCAGAGGAAATTATGTAAAACTAGTGGGACCCTGCATCGCACCATAAATAACTAATCATATGGTGCGATGTAGACTCCTCCCCACTACTTTTAGCCCCTGATTCGAATCCCTAGCGCACCGCTGTCTTTTCGAAGTCATGTGCGAAGTAACGCTAACTTAAAACAGTAAAAGAAAGCAGGGGTCTACCACCGAAAGAAAAATGTCTTGCTTTGATATTTCTCACTCTTTTCTTTTCACTTGCCATGACAGAGACAACAATACCAAAGCAATAGGCAATTTAGTTAGGCGGTAGAGGAGCCGGTGTGTTCCAAGATTCTTTATTTAATCCACAAAAGTATCGATGACAGTTTTTATATATGCACAGCCGTTTGTAGGCAGCAATGCTCTCAGATAATTTGAATTATTATGTACTTTTACATACAAATATTTTAAGTTCAGGATTTTATATCCACTAGGTTTAGTAGTTTTTTTGTAGTGGTAGGACTCTTGGCAGAGTCCGCCTGGGGAAGTACCACACCTTTGCCAGTTATTCTACCGCCAAGCAGTAATGGGCAAACATTACTGTGTTCCGGTTTGAAGGGCAATGTTTCCAGAGAAATTACAGGGCTTAGAGATATAAGATCTTAGATCTCTGGGTGACGAGCACAGTGCAGTGCTAGGTAATGATTTGGACTCTTCATGTTCCAATAGCTGCGTGTCACTGTGATGTTATGTGTCAGTTGTTCGAAGTCATGCGTCATCTACCAACTCCCACTGAGCGAGCGTGGTGGAATATGGACTTGGCTCTCTCTTTGTAAGAGAAGGCCCCGAACTTTGTTATGATAGACTACCACCTAGGTATATCCAAATTTACTAGATCACTAGACGTAGCTAGCCCTAACGTCGAGTAGGTAGGATTGGTAACATCCTGAAACAGCGCGTGCGGTGATGCAACGCCATTTATGGGCACTTATCTTATACCTCTCTGTATCAGTATCTTCTGTGGGCACTACATAAATGCAATAGTTTATGAAGTGAAATATAAAAATAAGTAAATAAATAAATATCGGTAGACAATTCACACACAACACTATTTGACAACTAAGCAAAGCTTGAATGTAATATGGCGGCCAGATAGCTGATATAGCTAATACTTATATAGTTGTAAATACATACTTATTATACATAGAAACAACCAGATACAGTACAAACATGTGAATTCATCACATAAATATTTGCAATATCGCTAGCCACGTCCAGCTCTTTCTATTCGGGTCTAAAATTTTAATTTATAAGTTTTCATTTCTATTGGCTGTTCCTATGACTGCCATTTTGCTAATTCAGATACCTACAGTACTAAGGATCAGTTCTGTCATTATTATACATTAATACTAGTGGTGTCTCTGCATGTGGCAAACTATTCCTAAACAAACAAATCACAAGATTATTAATTATTCAAACGATTGAAAGTAGGAAAAAACGAAAATACCCCGCCCTTGAAGAGGGCTGTCAATAAAGACTTGTCCGCACCTAAACCTGATAATACCAATTATACTATAAATAATCGCTGGGAGCGGTTCGTTACCGCTAAACGTGTTAAATTGCCCTTGTTCTACTAAAAATGGATATTAAGAGTACCAACGATAGCGGCGGATTACAAATGAATGACGGTGAGAACGATTCCTTTTGCACTTATAAGTATCGTACCTACTTATATTAGGCCACATTCCAGACTGCAAAAACACCTAACGCCTAACGACGCCTAACGATGGCTACAGACCTTACATAAAGTATCGGTAAAAATATCTCTTTGCTAAAGACTGAGTAACACTAACTGACCATGGAGGTGTCTGCCACTTTGAGGATACAGTTGGTTGGTTTGAGACAAGCCAACGTCTTCCTTTCGTAGACTTAATTCACCTGGCTCAATTCACTCTTCCACGAGCGGATTCTGGAAAGAGTTCCAGTTCCAGTTTTCTTTTTAGTCTATTTTAACATTTATTTTATAAAATTAGAACGAGCCTGAATTCGAACACTCAGGTGGGGCCCAGGGTCCAGTGCACACGAAAACGATAATAATTATGGTCTGGTCATTTATCCTTTAGTTTCTTTTGTGTACGTTTTCTTGTATTTTTATATATTCGATTGAAAGAAAATTTTGTGAAGTGAAAGTTATTAGGAGATCAAGGTGTATATGGTCTGTATATTTTTACTTCCCAGACAAATTGTACAAAGACACCTACCACTACAGAATGTCACGTCTTACAACTTTTTGGAACAAAATTACATCAAGATTTCATAATCCAGTTGTAATTGTTAGATCTAATTAAAGAAGTTTCACACAACTCCGAATGCCGATCCAGCGCGCAACGAGTATCAACATAATTCCAAACTTGGTTATTAAAATTATCTTTTAAGCAGAGACGGGCTTAGTAGTTGCGAGGCTAAAGGCAGATTAAAGCAATGTGGGCCTTTAAACTATATAGAATATTGATCCCTTGATCTATAAGTAGGCTACTTTTTAAACAACTTCAAATAGGATGATGTTTTCATTTCGGCTCCATGTTTTCTTTGTAGGTATTCGATATTTCCGCTAATTGTGAATCGATAAGATAAGATATTATTTATTGAGATATTGATGTTTTTTTTCCTTTGGTAAATCATTTTTCAGACGTTGTCTCATATCCATTTTATCGACATTAGTTAAGTGGTTTTTGAGAAAAAATCTTTACAAGTAAATAAATAGGTAACCAAGCTTCGACCTAAGTCGTTTCGGCCTCATTGACCAAAAACATTCATCCAAATTGCATTTAGATGTACTTAGTTAAAAAAATATTTGGAATAACAAACAGAGATTTCAAGTTTATTTATACGTAAATAGGTATGTAAGTATATGGTAGATGTATTTTTCAACTAAAAAAAGTTTACAAAAAGTTGACTGAGCAAGGAAGATGATGATATTTTCAAATAAAAATATAAGTACCAAATATTTATGTAATTGGCAAAGTCAAAGTATTTTATTCATAAATTTACAATTTACACGTCAATTAATAAAAAACAAAAACAAAAGAAAGAACATACAAATTGTATACATTTTCAAAGTTTGAAATTACTACTATGCTGTATTATAATAAATATTGTACAGAAAACTGTCCAGCATTATACGAGTATAATATGGTTTTAATACAATTGTTTTGACCCATGTCAAATTTATTTCTTTATTGAGCTGTCCGAGGCCATTGGCAGACAGAGGCCCCGGGGCCCCGGGCGATGAGTCCGATCGCAAGATTTGACCCCTGAGTCCGCTCCTGCTTTGAATTTTGGGACGTGCCGTGAGCGAGATAAGTTTTGAATCAGATTTATGAAGTTTGATTTCAGCAGGGCTAAATTTGGGTAATGGAGACAAATCCTGATTTTATGACTACTATGTGTACCTCACGGTTTTACCTGGTCGTTTTATAGCCGTATATTGAACTGTATATTGTACCGTATATTGAAATTATGTTAAGAAACGGTCTACGATGGAGCATGATTATGCTTATCTAGAAATAATGATTCCATTAGGGTCTGAAGACTCGTGCTCTTCTAGAATGGCTTTTGTGTGGATAGAAATATCAGACAAGTAAAGTTATCAAATATTTTCAGTTTCAGAACCTTGCACCTTTCGCGGCGATACGTCATTCATAAACCCGCATTGGACCAGCGATGTGAATTGTGGCCTTGACTCTCTATACTAGATATGGTCCCGAATCCCAACAGTAGGAACATTTAGTAAGCTTATACATATATACATACATATATCTGGTCATACATAACATATGACCAGAATCCATAAGGAACGCCGAAAATTTATTGACTAATGCCAAAGGTGCGCCACAAAAAGATTCCTAAAGAACGCACCCTAACTAACCCATTAAATTAGACAAATTTATATCTAGTGAACAATCTACCGTAAAATTTTACAGCATGTGTTAATAGACAACATGTTTTGCACCTAATTAATA